>NJDD01002472.1:125311-156233 GCA_002245505.1 Calephelis nemesis
TGAAAGTTTTTAGAACTGGCAACTTAAAAGCATTATATTAAAAAAATAAGTTTAAATTTTGAAAATAGAACTCTTTACCAATAATATTGAGTACCTGTACATTTCATTCATTTGTCATTTGTTTTACGATTTGGCGGCAAATTGAAAATTGTCTGTGCACGTCAGAATGAATTTAAGCCGAGAAAATTTTCGTGCAATGATTTTTTATGACTTTCGATGTCATATATGTCAACAAGAAAGTTATGATAGACTTCGATTGGCTTTTCACGATGAAGTTCCATCTCGTGCCACAGTTTACAACTGTTTAAATAATGAATTCAAACGTGGTCGAACTAATCTCACCGATGATTTGCGTGAGGGACGGCCTTCTACAGCGACGACTGAAGACAATATCAGTGTTGTGCGGCGTATGATAGAGACTGACAAAAGAGTGACCTATCAGCAGATTCGGACAAGTCTAGGCATAGGTATGAGTCAAGTGCACAAAATCCTCCATGAACATTTAGCGGTCAGGAAGCTTTGTGCCCGCTGGATACCGCATAATTTGATCGAGGCTCAAAAACTCCGCCGTGTTGATTGGTGCCTAAAAATGATCCAAAAATTTAACGGAGGTGACTCAAATGCTGTGTTCGACATACTAACGGGTAACGAAAGCTGGATTTACTCTTATGATCCGGAAACCAAAAGACAGTCTGCTCAGTGGGTGTTTCCTTCCGAAGAGTTGCCAACTAAAGTGAAGAGAGGTCGAAGTGTTGGAAAAAAGATGGTGCCCTCGTTCTTCGGAAAGACAGGTCATTACGCGACAGTTGTCTTAGAAGATCAGAAAACGGTTAATGCAGAGTGGTACACTAACAACTGTTTGCCACTTGTCTTGGAAAAAGTTCGAGAGAAACGACCTCGCAGCAGCATCCTCCTTCATCACGACAATGCCTCGTCGCACACCGCCAGGCAAACGATCGACTATTTGGCGACCTCAGACGTGGAATTACTGGGTCACCCGCCGTATAGCCCCGACTTCGCACCCTGCGATTTTTATTTATTCCCGAAAATAAAAGAAAAACTTCGAGGAAAACATTTTATGGACGCCGAAGAAGCAGTGGCTGCGTTTCAAAACGCCGTCGAAGAGACCCCTATGGCCGAGTGGGCAAGGTGCTTTTCTCAATGGTTCCATCGAATGCAGCGATGTATTGATGTAAATGGACGCTATTTTGAAAAGTTATAATAAAACTAATAACTTGCTATAATGCTTAGTTTTTGATTTTCTAAGAACTTTCAGTTTGACCCTCGTGTCATTGTTTAAGTAATTAATAAGTAGTATAAATCGATACATTTGTTTCTTGGTCAATACTAAATAAATTTAAATGGATGTTTTTACGAAAAGTAGTTCGTGATTTAGAGGTACTAGGTAGGTATCTCATATAATTTGGGCATTATCTAGCAAGCGATTTTCTAGCTATATATTAATACATTTTTCAAGTAGGTATCTACTTATCTTGATGACACCGTAATTAAATTAAAAAACCGACTTCAAAAAATTAGAAAATGCATATTTTTAATTTTCTAATAAAAAATAACATTGCCTGGGATTGGAATTGTGCCTAGTTGGCAATAGGCTTACTACCTATAATATTGTTGGACTTACATGTACAATATAGACATTATACATATACAACATAAGACTTTTGAGTCGATTTCCGTAATTTTACTGTCTTTAGATATTGCAGTTATACTAAGCTTAATTGTTTACTTAATATATTTCAATGAGTGTCCCCAAGAGATTTATAATTATTTTTTACTGTAGGATAAAATACAGTGAATAAATAAGCACGCGTCACCCCTGATGGTAAGTGATAAACGTGGCTTATAGCCACCATATATGTTATAGGCGCGTCGCCTTTTTTGGCCTGCGTGTCAAGTCTAACGTGCACATCTACCGGCTAACCGACATTCCGATCTGGGTCATGTTCCAGTCAGTCTTGACCTGATCTTCACTGCCAGAAGATGACGTCAGGGATAAGTAAGGTGGTGGATCCCTACCACCAGCGGTCCTATAGGGATGATCTATTAACGTTTACTCGCCTTTTACGAGATGCTTGACAGGACAGCAGGCGGCATATTTTCATGATCGTTATACTAAACCAATCAATACCATCCGTACTTAGTAGACATCCCACGTACCAAAAGATTCGCCTCTCTTTTTAATATTAAACCCCTTCCCTCTCTTTTATTTTCAATGTAAAAGATTGGAGATCTTCTTAGCGACAGACATTATATCATATAACCAGTAAATTTAAACATGTATACAGTTTCTATAATAAAATTACAAATGCCAAATTAACTAGATCACTTACTCCAAAGCAGGTCAACGTTAATTAGAACTCGAAGTTAAACATTATTTATGAACACATTCACTTTACGTCTAACTGTTATATATAAGGATTCACGAAATTAACTTTACATAAGCTAAGACAGTAAAATATTATAATAGAAACTAGCGGCCCGCCCTGGCTTCGCAAGGGTATAACATATACATATAAACCTTCCTATTTAATCACTTTATGCGTTAAAAAAAAACTGTATCGAAATCAGTTGCGTAGTTTTAAAGAGTTAAGCATACAAATGGACATAGGGACAGAGGAACTGCCTTTGTTTTATACTATGTAGTGATATTGCACACTAGCCGAGCCGGCGAACTTCGTACCGCTTGACACTGACAGCTTCTGAGAGCTTGTATGGGGAAAAACGAGGTATTATTTTTCTTCGTTTCCCTGAAGTTTTAATAGTTTTTATTTTCATAAGAACTTTCTCCTAACACAACAAAAAAAGAATTATTAAAATTGGTCCATCCGTTCAGGCGTGGTGCGACGATCACGCGAAAAGGGGATTAATTTTTACATAATGTATACATTTGTATATCAAGAATTGTTTGATCAAATATGAAGGAATATTATCATTGTTAATGTAAAAAAATATTGGAGTACTATTAAACACAACTAAAACTACTCATTTATTTATTAATAAACATATTTTTAACAGTCTCATCAGAAAGGGGTTACCTCTAATTTAATAGATATATTAAATAGATAATAAATTTAACTTTAAATATGACTTTGTTATAAAATTAAAAAAAGTAATAATTCCCTTGTTTCGAGTTTTTAAAGCATAAACAAATTGTTAATTATTATTAAATCCAAACCAATGCATCAAGGAATCTCGAAAAATAAATGATGTGTCGATTTTTTTATCTGCGTTTAATTATAATAAGCAATTTTAAAAATACTCCAAAAAGGAGATCATTAATTAGGATGCATGTTCTTTTTCATGTTTGTTATGTGATAACTCAGCCAAAAACTTCTACCTTTTAGATTAAAAGGGTTCCTAATGGTGAGAAATACACATCGCCTTTTACTACTACGGTTCCTTAGAGATAGGTCATGATTATAATGTCATTGGGGTACATGGAAGTTTATGCAATAAAATTAAGAAAAACTCAGAAATTTAGATAGATCATGATAAAATTAATATGGGACCAACTCAGACACATGACCTACCTTTTCAAAAAAGAACCATCAAAATCGGTTCGTTATTGGCCAAATTATCAAATAACACCAAAAAAATATACAGTCGAATTGACAACCTTTTGTTTTGAGTAAGTTTAAATATCATGAAAAACGGAGCCATTTCTTGGGGATGCAACCACGAACACCGTGACACGAGTTATATGTAAAAGACTCCTCTGTTGTGATAAAGTTCGTAATTAGTAATGGAAGAAATTAATGCTAATCACTAAGTAACGCATGATAGTCATTCAATTTGACCTCTCACGCTCTATATCCGACACGTTGGTTATTCATTACTATTAGTTAGCTAGGGTAACTATGTGGTCGGGATTTATTGGGAAAGTCCAGCCATTTTATATCTACTATTTTTGAACATCTTTTTTTATGATACTAGAAGGCAAACTAGCATACGGATTTCCTGATGGTAAGAAATTCACGCTGCCTATAGGCACAAAAGGTGGTAATGGTGCATTGCGAACCGGAGGCCGGGGTGTTAGACCTCGAACAAAAATAAGTTTACCCTCCTAACCGGAACACTCCATGACGTTATGGCGACAGGAATAGGTAAGGCGATGGTACCAATCCGGGCGAGTCGCTGCGAAACTCTACCACCTTGTTAGATGTCACGGTGCTAGTGACGGTGAGACTATGCTCGACGTTTAAGAGCTGTCTGAAGGCACATCGATATTAAAATTGTAATTGACTGAACATTATTCAAAGTTCTGAAAAACAAAAATGTTTCGACAAAGCAATTGTCAAATATAATGCCAATTACGTTACATCTGTTTCTACGCACATAGCCCCGAACAGGTAGGCAGAGGCAACTTCCACAATGTGATAGATCGCAAGCCAAGCCAGCTATTGCCAACCAGGCATATAACCAGAAAATACACATTTTCTATTATTTATTTTTACATTACAACAGCACACTGCACTCCTTTACATACATCTATTTCGTTATTTCTTTTTAATCTTTTATTGTCAGGAGAAGGTTCTTATAAAAAAACAATTTGAATGTTAGCAAGTGCTCTTACATATTGTAGAAAATTTAAGGAAAACATACATTTTAGATTGTTAGTTGTTCTAAGTATCAGTCAGAGAAAAAATACAAAATTCACATCGCACGAGGCGGGCGGCACGAAATGGGTCGGGATAGTAAGTTTTTGAATATTTATTATTTTTAGCAGAGTGTACATATTGCATACCTACACTACGAAATAATTACACAGGCTTATGTATAAACGAAGCAAGTAAAACATTTGCTTAAGTATGTGTGTCAGCTAGTGATATTAACATATATATACGCACGTAACATTTACATTACGTATATAAATATACCGAAATAAATATTTTAAAAACCGAGAAAGGAAGCGTGACATGTTACATATTATCCAAAGTTAATTAATTAGAAAACTGTGTAAAAATTGTATTTACTCGTTTTTTTTAAGCATCTGGATGGATAAAAAAATCTTAACACAGTATTGATTAAGGCTGTGTTGCTATCTTAACTTATTTTTCAAACGATTCTATAGTGGCAAACACTATACACTATACTACGGTATAGAACAATCAGCAGTAGGGTTACTCTTGAATCTTGATTCATGCAATATTAGAAATTAGGATCGAATTTTTACCATTTCGTAGTTTTGAAAAAAAATCAAAGAATCCGACAGAATAAATTGAATTGGATTTTTTTTTATTTTCTCGTTGATTTTTTACTTTTGGACAAGTACATTTTTTCTAGAATAAATGTTGATAATTCGCTAAGGTTATGTTCAAGAGTACAAAATGACACACATCCGATTCCAATTTTCAATCTTGCATGAAATCGAGATTCAAGATGTTCATGTTAAGTATATCATGAAAAGTAATGATATAATAATCATTTCTCAAAATTAGACGCTCCAGTATTAACAGTATATCCCCATACCTACAAAAAATGGCACAAGTAGTTCTTTTTTTGTGCCAACCATAGACAATAAAAATCAAAGACAAGTAAAACAACTCACCGTTCGCCTCTATCCGGTTTGCCGCCGAACTTCTCGTTAAACCGACCGCTACCAGACCTTTCGAAGCCCTCTTTCTGTTCCCTGTTTAAAGGAGATCTACGTCATTTTTTTACGCCGTGTTTTGAATACCACACAGATAAATACACAAGACAGTTACAACGAAAACTAATAAGACACCGGAAAAAAAACATAATTCAATTACACAAAATACTTTCCACAATTACGGCAATTAAAACGGTAAATCGTTTTAGTGGCTGCTCAAAAATATTTACCTATATTTTTGTGTATACATGTTATGTGTTTTGAGATCTCGATGCAACTAAGAAGTATTTAGGTTCAAAGACCGTTGATGAAGGCCAGATGACTCAGGGTACTATTATGTTTTTTGAATAGTGTAAAAACTTAGCCGAGATTTTATACGGCGTGAATTTCAAGCTCATTGTTGACGGCTGATTATAGCATTTTATTTATACACAATGTTAATATATTTATTTTAAATTTATTCGTTCTTTGGATAATCCCATACACTATAAACATAGTTATGATGTATATTTTGCTTTTGATTTCTGAAGCCGTACAGGGCATAGAAAAAAATATGAACTTATAATGAATGTGAACTGCACAATCAATTATTTCTACCTCTTTTCGTCAATATACTTACATTCAGGAAGAGGTCCATATAAATATATTCACGCCAAATCTCGCACGAAGTAAGCAGAGTATCGAGTGCCAAATATCACGATCATCACCCTTTTTACATAAAGGTTTCGAAGACTTTTGATACCACCCTTGGATAAAACCGTAGAGCGATTTGATTGTGGAATGTCAACCTTTGTCAATGTCAAATCCACCCACATTCGCATTGTATATCTGCTTTGTTAATTTTTTATCTGTCATTTGGTATTTACGCATGGCCGAAAAAACGGAGCGTGCCTATTCTCATTTTAACAAAACACTTTCTCTTAATTTCACTCTTTCTCGAATCTCACTGTTACAAATGCGTTTAGCGAGCGTTACACCGCAGATTTTTGTAGCGCTCTCATTTTGAATGCATTTATCCTACTCTCATGCTTTTCCTGGCATTTTTTGCAGTTTTACTGCGCTTTAATTGTTGCATTGACAATACTATTACTTTCAAAGGTCACAAGACCGGCTGAGTCTTTTTCTTTCAAAAACAAAAAAAAAATGAGAACAAACTTTGTCGCACACTTTAAATTCATCTTCTGAAACATCCAAACTCATTTAGAGAAAACCGTTAAAACGAGACAGTTATCGTCAATTTTATATACACGACGGAAGAATTTTATTATTGATGTTAAAATAAAGTTTGAAACTATTTAGGTATATTCTTGACAAAGAACCAAGTTAACAATGCTGAGAATTCAAAGCTATTGTTATTCGCGTTTTCAAAATTATACAGTAGCACTATTTAACTTTTGCGCTTCGGCTATATTTGTCAAGCTTCGGAAATCCGAATCTATTTTAAAGGTATATATGTATAGAGTTGTTATTACACATAATTAATCATTTCACTTAAATTTAGATTAGGTCAGACAATTTAAAACTAAACATATAAAGTGTAAAAAGAGTAAAAAAAAATAAAAACGAAGCGCATAATTTAAATAGTAGTACTGCACACTTATTAAACATGCTTACAGATCCTTATAATAAAAAAATAATAAAATGAACAACATTCTTGGAACAACATTTGCGGGAAATAAGATTAATAATAGACCATGTAAATGAACAATGTCCGACTGTTTGGCTGTTTCGCTTTTATGTCTAATCCGGAGGACCGATTTTAATGAATCATGACATGCTAATATACGTAGTTAAAGATTCGAAATGAAACATAGGCATTTTTTTTTAAATGACCCCCAAAGAAATATAACGGGCATGAAAGTTTGTATGAAAATCATTTCGAAGTTAACTAAATACATTGTACACTAACAAAGTCTTGGCTATACAGCCAGTAGGTAGCTGAAGAGCAATGTTTGAGCACACAAATTGTATGTCTGTGTCTGCTTGTCTGGAACTACCAGTCGGATTTAAAAAACTCTCCCTAAGATTTTGACTTGAGATGCTGTACTGACTTTCCTTTGTAGATAATGTTATAATTTAGTTTCACTCTACATAATTTTAGAATATAAATTTCAAATTAATGACCAACTTCCAAACCTTAATGAGTCATTTTAGTAATATTTGACAACCTTATAAACAAATTTAAAAAGTTTACACAGATTATTAAATGTTTTTTCGAGTATTCATGGAAAATATAGGTTTGGTGTCCACATAGGCCAACTAGCCTAGACTAGACTAACTAATGCTAGGCCTTTCCTAGACTGGAGCACTGGACTTTACTTGGCAGACAATGAAAAATGTACTATCGAAATGAGGAAGCAATAAAAAAATCTATAACCTATTAAGTTCTTATTTAAAATATAATAATGAATATGGAATTCCCTTTGAGAATCGCCCTAGTCCTTCTTTATCAATTTTATTTTTAAATAGTGTGTGTACTCATGTACACACGTAAGAAGTTATACTTCTTTGGCGTAACAATCCAAAAATACCAAATAATAACTCAACGTATACATACATAAATATACATAAATAGCATGCAACAATAATTAAAAATCATAAAATATAATTAAAAATAAAAAGGCTCGCAACAAACTTCAGGGTGTTGCTTTTGACTGTCACATTTATCTGTCGGTGTGCGCGCGCATCGTAAAAATTCACTCTCATCTTTTTTCTCAAATCGCGCCAAAAGAAGTAGAACTTAAAAAGTATTGTAGGAACATTACCTGTTGTTTACACAATACAGCTATTTTAAATAATGATGTTTGCACCTGTTTTATTTTTCCCCATTTTATTTTCATATACTTATTTACATAAGTTTTTGTTCTAAGTATAGTTATAATCGTTTTTTATACACGAAACCTTCCTTTTCACAGCTTAAATTTTAAGGTTGGCTGATAACATTTTTTTGTGTGTTTTTACTTCTCCCGTTTTTTGTGCAAACTGGTCTTTTGTGTGCAATAAAGTGTTAAATGAAAATCAGTAGCAAATTATTATATTGATTACCTGCCACGAAAACTACTGCCACGTTGTCCAAAGTCTTCCCCGTCTCGCGGTTTTCTTTCATCTTTGAAGCTCTTTTCGCGACGGTAGTTCTTCTTTTTACTGTCGTCAGAAGTAACGCTCTCTGGGGAGCTGAAGTTTTCTTGAGATTCTTTTCGAGCTGGTGGCGATTTGATCTAAGAATTATACCAAACTTTTAAGTAAACCAGATGTTGACGGCGATTATGCCCCAATGTTAAAGTTATAAAAAAACTTCACTGCGAGAACCAGTTTAGTTAAGGCAAAAAGTGGAATGTACGAATGAATACACTTTATTATGAATCAAAATTTAAAAACACAATAGTACACACTCTTTTACATTGTCAAGTGAAAGAAGGAAAATATACACATTTTCGAATTTACAATATTATTAATATAAATATAGTGAGTATAGACAATGATTCTAAATTTGCAAATGATTCTGCCAACTGGTAATTCACTGGAATGGAACTGGTATACTATGCCAGTATACTTGAAACAATGTAAATGTGTTAGTAAAATTTCCATCATACAATAACCATAAGGGTTCGATTTCTGACACCTTCACCTTACAAATGTGATGCAGCAAGGCTGACAGTCTGTATGACTGTGCAATGTCAGTTTAACATCCTGAAGATTTGCTTGCAGTACATATAAAATTACTAATTATTTTTCCAAACTGCAAGCAAATTTGAAAGACTACTTTGACTAGACTCACGGACTGACATAGCGGTAATGTATATGTTTAATTATTTTAAGTTATGTATTAATTAATATAATATCACTTACTTCAACATTACTCCTGGGTTGAGAGAGCTGATTCATTCGTTTGGCTATGTCCAATGGAGGTGCAACTGTATCATTAACTAGAGTAACAAGCATAGTGTCATTTGACAGAACTCCCACCACTTGAGCCATCAGTGTCTTCTCCAATGCTAACATTTCCAATTGGTTTGATGACTTTGTTTCTATTGGCTTATTTTCGAAACCCTGGTGAATAAAAAATTTGTGATTAATCCTTAAATGAGATGGTAATTACTATGAAAACATTGATGTCTACAAAGAAGTAACTGCTTACAACTTGTGCAAATCAACTGTGCACACAAGTGGAATGTGACCTCTCTTCCGCAGCAGCTTCAAGCGCTCTGTAGCGATAGTACTTTTGTTACAGTGATAAATTAATAAAAAATAAAATGACAAATGACGTCATAGCATGAGGTACACAGTTAATTCGTAGGGGTCATAGATCCCAGGTAGATCAAAAAATTCAAGGTTTTTTTAAAAAAATTTAAAGATTGAACTTTAAATTTAAAAACAATAAAAAATTAAATCCCATTATCGAAGTAGGTATCAATTATAGATGTAGGGTGTAAGCGTAAAGATAGAATCAGAAATTGTGATCTGCGAGATAAAACCAAGCTTACCAATATTCTAAGCCAAATAGACAAACAGAAATGGAGGTGGTCGGGCCATATGATCCGTGATATCCAGGGAAAATCGAGTAAGAAAGTGACTGAATGGTACCCACGAGATGGTCATAGAAGCCAAAGGAAGACAGTGAAGGAGATGGTCAGACGATATCAAACTTACAGCTGGCCACCTATGGTCCAGAGTAGCACAGGACAGACCGCAGTGGAAAGCGCTAGAGGAGGCCTATGCCAAGAGGCATACCGAGATTAGGGACATTTTATAAATTCATTGTTTTGCTTACATTTTTGTTCTCGGAATAAAAGGCATTATTATTATTTTTATTATCGGTAATTTGATATTGGTTGTTTTGATATGAGTAAAATATTTTTGAAACATAACATATTATAACAATAAAAAAAATATATTAACACCAATACTTTTTCTCTACTGTAATGAAAGCTTAAGATAAAAATTAAACATGATATTTTGTTTAACACAGCTAAAATGAATTAACTGTAGGCAGGTTTCTTTAAGAATATTCATACACTTAATGCGAAACATTAAAACATATTTCACAACTATAGATTTAAATTACGAGTAAAATTAAAAATATAAAATTAAATAAAGTAGAATTAAAACTATTTTATTCAATTAAAAAATCTAATATCAACATTATCTTTAACTTATTTCTAAAAACATCCTGCTAGTCAGTACCTAATTGCATCTCTTAAAACAAAGTCTACTTAAATCTGGCATTCCACCAGTGAAACATCTTTGTCTAATATCTATGTCCAATCTTTGACAGACGCCCGTTACACTTATTCATATTATTGGTCCAAGATTTATTTTTAATTTACAGCCAGCTTGACCAATGCTGCTATTTTATGCTAAATTTAGCGTTTTAAAAGCCAATTAGCCATATGGCCTACTGCATAAATTTATTCAGTTTTTCATATGCAACGCATAAATAAACAATATCTACTATAGCAGCAGTAAAAGCAATGGCAAAACAGTAGTAGATACAATTACATTTATAATATTAGTAATATTGATTGAGAGATTTAATTATTAAATTTGCCTTAATATAGCAATCAAACAGTTTTCGTTTTTGGAATAGGCCATCTGCAATTAGTCAATTTAAAATTTTGCATCAAGTTTATCCAATTAGGTAGAATTGGGCTAATAAATTATTCAAACAGTCATAACCCATCATAGAGTCATGTCAGCGTCTTGGGTAAAGCGGTAACCCCTTTACTCAAGCTCATTTAGTCAAATTTGATTGATTGGTACCACAATACGTATTTTTTTTTATTGGACACTTCACTTGTTCACTAAAACTGAACAAAATTGTAAAAAATGCCACCAAAATCAAATAATTATACCAACATTTTCAAGAAAAAACAATTACGATAACATTACAAGCATTTTTTCTCATAATGGTGCTAACACTCAATTTAAATGGATTTTTCTTCATTTATAGTCATTTTTCCTTCAAAAATCATTCATTTGCCAAAACTTTTTTATGAAGCTAGAAAAATCTTGAATCAAATTTTAACCATACTGGAAACTTGGATTAAGTCACCCAAGTTCTTTGACCAAAACTACATTGGACAAAGATCTTTGATAAGTGGCATACCTTCCTAAGTTATAACATAATTTTAATAAATATTTAAAACTAGCTGTTTGGGTGTTACTTCTATACACCCATTCAGGCAGACCTGCCTGTGGCATATATACAGAAATTTGGCACTTTATACTCTCTGCCTTACCCCGTAAGGGATTTAGTGTAAAGTAAAGTAAACATGCATAATTACATCAAAAGTAACTCACCTTAAGTGCACATTTCATAGCTTGTGCTGGTAGCTTCACCAAATCTGGTGTTATACTCCTCAAATCAGATAAAGCAACCTCTTGTTCATTGCCATAATCCACATAAGACACCACTGCCTTATCACCTCTTGTATCAATCACCATTGCTCTATACCAGTTTGCATCATCAGAGAAACGGGCACAACATACAGCACCTACTGGAAGCTCTCCAGGTGGTGAACTATTCTCACAGTGGGTTTTAACAGCATCCATTACAGCATTGAGCTCATCTATATGCTCTGAAAGCTGGATGTAGAATTTAATACAACTATCTACGTATGAGACTAAGACAGAGTGTTTACTTCCCAAAGCCAACATGTCCATCCATTTAAAATGTAATTTGTCTTTCATGTTAGCTGTCAAAAGTTCCAAAACGTTATTATTGTCTAAAAATAACTCCCCGTATTGAATCAAAGGTGGACCCTCAGGAGAAACCACACGCAGTGTTAAAACTTTTCCACTCACAAGCTGTTTGAAAGCTTCATTCAAATGAGGACTCTTTTCTAATTTTTTCACACCAGATAAACAAAACCTCATTGCAAAGACATTTGGTTTGACAAATTCCTCAGGAATGTCAAAAATATCATAGTATGAAACCATCTCTGTGTCTCCAAAGTCAACGAAGAACAATTTACATTGAGATCCTGATAAGTTCATAACAATTGCTCTGCATATGATACGATCACCTGACATCCGGCCAAGGCACACAGTACCAATCATTGGCGGTTCTTTCAGACTGCTGTGAGGTCTTCGATTTATATCATCCATCATGTCTTGTAGTTTCTTAGCATCAGTTACAAGTTGTACTGCAAATAACTCAGGTCCATCCTCCGCATATGATACAAATACTTTATGTTGGGAATTAACCTCTAATAATCGACTTTTATAGGTTGTAGATCTTTTTGGGGATGAAGGTTTATTTGTAACAGGAGGAGATGATGCTGTAGAACTAGTTGTAGATATAGATCCAGGGGGAGATATTTGTTGAGGTTGTCGGACAGGTCGAAGATTCCCAACATTCCTATTTACTTTGTTAACTATCAGTCTCTGGCTTATGGAACTGGGTGGGTTTTGGGCACCATTGAATGGTGCTGCCACAGTCTGATTTAATCTCATTGCCAAAGCAGGATTAGGGAAATTTTGATTAATTAAAAATGGCACATGCTCTGGAAATGGTGGTGGTATGTCATTTATTAAAGTTGGAGACCAAGGGACACCTTGAGGGTTTTCTGACATTTGCATTAACATAACCTCCTGTTTAGCTATGGTGACTGCAATACCGAATCTATTAGAGACTAAATGAGTAGAAAGATCATTTCCTTTATATTGAATAGATATAATTGGCAACATACTTTGTGCTTCAACTGCAGCGGGATGTTCAACATTACAAAGAATATTTTGAAGTTTTAGTAAAATAGGTTCTTCCCACCGTCGAGATGGATGCATGACTCTGGCTAAATAGTAATCGGTGGCTTGGCCACGTAATTGAAGGAACATAGGATCATAGTTATTCAAAAAACGAATTGTACTTAGAGATATAATATCTTTGTTACCGTAATCAATAAAATGTACTCCTACTAATCCAGTTTCTCTATTCGTAGTATTAATAATTTTGGCTCTATAGTACTCCCCATCTTTATATTTAGCAGCACAAATAATACCTTCACGAATAGCCGCCGGCGCCACGACACCGACACCTTTTTCCAAGTTTTCGCGAGCACTTTTGAAAAGACTTTCTATCATTAAAGGCGTCTGTTGGTCTAACTGCCCACTTATCCTGAGGAAACTTCCTTCACCATCCACATGAGTAACATACAGCCGAAAAGGTCTCTGAACTTCACTTGGAACAGACATAGTTCAAATTTTCTTATAATTAACGTTTAATTAAGTCGAATACTAATTTGCATAACTAAAACTACACGTATAATATTTGCAGTCGTCACTATACTCTGAACAATCAATGACACCGGTACCACTTTCTAGTTTCTTTTCCGTTTACGTTTTCACTTTTCAGCAAGGCGCCATTGTTTGCTCATTGCAAGATACAAATGTTGCCAACAAGATTGTCATAAAATAAGCTAAACCTATGTTAAAATTGTGCCAAACTTATGCTAGATTATGCTAAAAATTATACTAACAAATTTCAAAGTCAAAGAAATAGACATTTACTTTATAATGTAAGTAATATTTTCTGTTAGAATACCTCATTAGTTAGACTAAGTTATCTCGAAGTCAAAGCGCGATAAATTGTAGAGCTTCCCTTTGGAATGTTGTAGCAAAACTTTCTTATCAAAATAAGTTTAAATACAATTCAAATACCTCCCAAAAAAAGAAATATTCTTAGGTTCATTCAACTCTTCCCTTCAAACGAATTCCAAATTAAATGTTCTGATCCGCCTATACAAGTTCCTTTATGGCCTTTACTCTTTGCATACAACTCCGAAGAAAATTTCTTTTCCATCGCAACTTATTTAGAATTGTCCATTTTATATTCCATTCTCTCCTTTTACGACTTTATTTACTGGCATCCGTGGTTTCCTCTCTCTGGGCTATAAAAGACATTCTATTTCACTTCTTATTAAAAGCTACCAAAGGTATTTGCACCTTCCCCCAAAATGCCTTTTCCTCGCCCAAACAAATGTTATTAACCAAATACCAAAAATATTATTAACCAAAATACTGTTGAAGCTCATACCATAACTTACCTTTATAACATATGCAATTAAGAATAGCACGATTTCCTAAAAGTATATACTGAGACCAAAATTTCATGTTATCTTGAATTTCAAATGTCATTTTTCTACTTTAGCATGTAAGGGAATTATAAGCGATTTTAAAATATCTTGCATATGATATAAACTCAATAAAACCTTATGTTTTTAGATTCTCATAACAGCCTACAATCCATTTAGGTATAATCATGAATTCTACAATAAATCCTATATTTGAATTACCTGTAAAAATAGGGAACTAAAATAACTTTAACGTAATCCTGACTTGGATTCCAAGTCATAAGAGTAAACAGGACTATGAAATGGCGAATGAATTTGCTAAACAAGCTACCCAAACTGGTTGCCTTGAGCACTTCAAACATACTGCTAGGCTTGTTTATAGCAATTAATTAATTAATTTATCACATGGTTACTTAATTTGGGGAAGTGCACATAATATATATTAACGCCGACTCCCTTACGGAGTATGCAGAGGGTATCATGTGCCAAATCCCGTGATCCTTGCGGATTTTACTGGTTTCCGCCATCTTCATTACCCGTTTCATCCAAACTCGTAGGTTTCAGAGACTCTTGACGCAATCCTCGGATAAAACCGACTGGTTTGATATTGGAATAGCAACCTCGGTACCTATAATTATCCATATTGGCATTGTATATCTGCTTTATCGATATATCATCTTACATTCTTTTTCTCTCCAAGATAAATTTGTATTAAACATGCTAAACGGCATAAAACATGCTAAATCTAATTAAAATTGTATTAAATTGGCAACACTGCAAGATACATACATTGCATAGACAATTTTGGTAAGATTATTAAAGAGCGTTATGGTAAAGAGAAGACACAGAGTAGCTTGGAGTAAAAAATATCTACTGATGTTTCTTTTCAACAAATAACAAGGAATATGATGAAACCAGCTCAACTTTTTATGCAAATGCAACTTCAAACATCAAAAAGTAAGAAAGGGAGGAGATACAGTATTGATGAAAAAATTCTGTCCTTGTCGCTTTACAAAAAAAGTCCGAAAGCGTATGGCCTTTTGTGTGAATATTTTACATTGCCATCAGTTAAAGCAATGAAACGATTGCTTAGCCAAATTGTAATTTGCCCTGGGATTAATTCCATAATCTTTGAAAAATTAAAAAGACAATGTTAGAAAAAGATAAAGCAGACCGTGTGTGTAGCCTTATTTTTGACGAAATGTCATTAATACCAAAGACTTCAATACTCTAATTAACACCACAGGTATTTTATAATGAACATAAGGACGTCTTGGAAGGGTTTGCTATGAATCACCTTCTTGTGTTCATGGTTAAAGGCATAAGATAAGGCAAAATTTTAAACAACCCATTGCTTACTATTTTACATTTAGTAAGTGTACATAGTGTAAGAAATAACGCCCCAAACACTATTTCCTTTGAAGGGGCATACAAGGCACTATTGCTAAATAATTTTAATACAACACATTCAAAAAACTCTAATTGCGAAAAGGATATTAACGAATGCTTGCAATGCTATAGCTTCTTTTTGACAGAAAAGCCTAAATTAACTAGCGATTCGCCAGAGGACGTTAATACAATTATTTTTGACAAAGAAATATTTAATGTTTCGAATGACAACGATGCGGGTCAAAAAAATTACGTATGTCGCTGGGTCTTGAGGAAATGCAGGAAGAACATTATTAAAGGTTGTGCGGAGTGTAAAAATTCAGTATTAGAATGTAACATCGAGTGCAATATAAATAATCAGTTTATAAGAGCAAAAGAATATGCAAACATAAAATGGTTATGCTATCCAAATAATCAATGAGAAAGCTGTTTTCACACAATCCAAAAAATAATGTCATCGTTTTTAATCTAACATCTAACAACATTAAAAAAAATATCCTCTCCTTCATTGATATTTTTGTTGAATATCCTTTTAATTGTTCGCACATAAAGATAGTTTAAAAAAATATTTTACAAATGTTGCAGTAAATTTAATTATATGTAGCTGGTGTCGAACAATTAATAGAATATTAAGCGGTAAGATTATTTACACTGGATAGGAAGAAATAAAACTGGAAGCCCAAAAATATTATGATAAACATAAGCACTATAAAAATAAAAAATAAAAACATGTATTTAGTTTCATTAGCGTATCCTTGATTTTAGTGAATTTCAACTCACTTTTTTTTACAAACGTTACCTACTGATGTTTGACAAATCAGTTTCTATCTCCCCCTCCCTCTCCGTTATTTTTATTTTATTGTATTTTGTTCCACTGAAAGGGAAACAGATGAGAAACATAAACACAAGTAAGTTAATAGCAGTTGAGTTGTTGATATTGAGTTGAATTGATATTATAACAGTTGAAAAATCATATTCTAATAGCCTTTATACTTGTGATTTTACTTTTACCTAAGTATTTCATTTTATTGACTGATAAAAGGGTTCAATAACTTATTATATTACCCTTCTAACGCTTAGTAGTACTTAACTCGAAAATCAACTAGGCTGGTACTTGCAAATCGGTGTAGAGGTATATATATATATATATATATATATACACACACAAATACAAAAGTTTCTGGAGATAAAATGTAGATGGCATTTCAATTTGAATATGCATAAATTACGCGTAAGAGGGCGCTCTTTTTCCCTATTATTACTTTACTCTTTGGAGTAGCTCTTGCTAAAGAGTATTTAGTTGCAGAGTAGAAAGGTACCTTACCAGTTTGGCGAAACTTTCATATTAAAAATTTAAAAAATCAGTTTGCTATGTTTTGTATTCACCTAAATCATATGTCACTAGTTGCCTAATATCTGAATGCCTTTAGACTTACTTTCAAATTAAACGGGTTATACTTATCTGTCAAGTTTCTTGTGTCATTTGAGCTAAACTTCATACAAAATCGGGTTTGCTATGTATCTAAGGAAGTCCCGCTTCTTATTACGTAGTACTTATATACTCTTTGGTACCTTACCTAGAAGACAATTTGACGTTGGGTTGACGCAGCACTTAGGTATGTAAAAAATTAAAAGTGGTAGGTACCTATTAACTTGACTATGTTGACGTGACAACGTCTTAAATTAGGTTGCGGCTCGGAGTCACTCATGAAAAAGTGTAACGCCCGGTAACGTTACGATGAGTCACCGAACGAGAGAGAGGCCCGCCGGAGCGGCAAATGCCTTGCGTCTCTCTCCCACTCTTCAATAATATTCATATCAATAAATATTCTACCGAGAAAAAGACGTTGTCACGTAAAATCGTCGCCCGTAAAACCGACTTTACAGGCAACCATTTTTTTTTATTCACCTAATAATAAAACCCTTATAAAATCGTTTTATGTACCAAAATAGCGCCATCTCTTGTAATTTTTGCCTAGCTGTGTTGTACGTTTGCCAGGTGGCAATATAGCCAAAAGGTCTTAGCCGGTCGCATAAAAATGACAGTAGTTTTGGCGCCATCGTGAAAGAAGTTAGCCTTTTTTTGGTACCTAATTATTTAATTTGGTGTAAATTATGAATAAAAATTAGTAAATTTAGGTGGGAATTAGTTAAGTTTTGTTAAGTAAAAGTGCACAAATGAAATAATCATGAAGAAATTCATGTATCTTTTATTTCATCACTGCCGCCGCCGCTCACTAGATAAGCTTGAGTAAAGAAGCCATCGCTTTACTCAAGAGCCTGACATGATGTTGTACATAGTGACTTATGACTGAAATAAAGATTTAAATAATACCGAAGACATGGCAGAACGGTCTAAAAGTCGCTGTGGCCGGTCCCAGAAAGGGGCAAATTAGCTACCATAAATTTAATGTGAGCTACTAAAATTTTAATTAATAAACAAATAAGAAAAGGAGTTTTGGCGCCATCTTAAATGAAGATGGTCGTAATTTTATCACAATAAACGAATTTAGTGTAAATTATGAGTATAATTAGTTAATTTAAAGTGAGCTTGTGTAAAGTGACCACCACTTTACTCAAGACGGTGATTTGACTTTTTAATAGCGAGTAAAGACTGAATAAAATTAATTAATACGGAAGACATGTGATTAATTACTTTATAAGAATTAATACGAAAGACGTGGCAGCATGGCCTAAAGTCTTAGCCGACCCCAGAAAAGGGCAAATTAACTAAAAAAATAAAATAAAATAATGACAATGTCACGTTTGACGTTTAAATTTTCAATTGGTAATCGTGATTTTTTTTTCAGAAGTAGAATAAACTGTAGAAAATAAATCAGAAATTGTAAAAGTGCAGTAAAACAAATATTTAATATTTATAAATACACCGATTATTCGTTGGCTTTTGTAATAATCACTCATTTTTAACAATTCGCAATGTTTGAAACTTGTTCAAAAAGGTGTATGGTTTTTGGTACCTTAGTATTAGGCATGTAAGTGCAAAAGTCTATGCTTATTTTAAGGAAGCGCAAAATGGTTTGAAATGAGAGCGTATCCGTATAACGCATATATAACGTATTACCAGACGCTAACTGAGATTAAAGAGCGAGAAGGAATTGAAAAACTAGTGTTTGTATAAAAATGAGAAAGGGCAGTGTATTTGTTTAGTCATGTGAAAAGATTGACAACACAGATGTGCAATGCGAATGTGGATGGATGTAGGTACTCAGGGAGAACTAGTTTATCATACTACAATCAAATGGCTCAGGTTTTTTCTGAGGGTGATGCCAATAGTCTCCAATACCGATGTGTTTGTATTAAAAAAGTAAATAATTCTGAGGAATATGCCTGCAATATTTATGACATGTGGCACTTAATCTCTGCAAACCTAACAATTAACTTGGCATCTTCATGCCAAGTTAATTGTTAGTATTATTAGTATTTTTAGTATGCAAGTGTGTTTATTTCTCAATGCATCAGAGATAATTTTTAAATTGGTTTGTAAAACATTTTGCTTATTTCCAGATTGACTGTTGTTGTTTTAATACTGGAATCACAGCTTGCTGATACATTATCTGGAAGCCAACGGCTAAAAAATAAAACTTTTCCCACTGAAAATAACTCAACGTGTTGGATACATCAACCTTATACTGTCATTAGTGAATGTCATCCATGCTCAGGTTGGTTATCAGCATCTTAAAATATAATCGTATATCTTTGGCAGGAGTGAAACTCTCTTGCACTGTTTATCATTTTCATAACATAGCCCTCAAGATGCTGTCAAAACAAAAATACGCTATTTTGATTTAATTAAATTTAAAAAAATATATACCTAATGAGTGAAACAGTCGAATTAATATAACTACAGTGCAACAACTAATATACTAATATGCATAATAGGTGAGATTGTTAAACTGTCAACCATTACCTATTTATTGTACTTTGCAATAGTAGAAACAGATTTATTTCACTTATTTTATAGCTCTTTATTGTACACAACTGATATTACAAACAAAATACTTAAAAGTAAAAAAAAAGTACAAAAGGCGAGCTTATCTCTAACAAAAGAAATTTCTTCCAGCCAATCTGTAAAAGGAAAGTAATAAATGAAATAAGTAGACTTCACTTACAATAATTCCTAAACATTTGATGGAATTGATGGAAGAAGAGAATGGATGGATTGATGGAAATAAAAATATAACCCCTTATCTTTTTTCAGAATTTGAAATAAGAAGTAAAAGTATTGGTGTATGCATACATACAAGTTTCAAAGAGATTTTGAAATGTGAGAATGGTGAAACAGTTACTAGAAGGTATTTGAATTTTTATTGATTTGTGTGTGACATTTCAAATGTTAATAATACATGCTAGTGAATCATCTTAGGTGGATGTCACACTGATTGCAGTGAATGTTAGCTGCCTCTCTGTGGATAAGGCAGATCAATCAGGTAAAATAAACTTTTGTGTTAAAAATAGTAGGCTGGTTGTACTGTTGTGGACTATACTGTAGCTGTTTTTTTTTATGATGTAGGAAGGCAAACAAGCAGATGGATTTCCTGATGGTAAGAAATTCACGCTGCCTAGAGACACCAAAGATGGTAGTGGTGCGATGCCAACCTGAGGTCAGGATGTTAGGCCTCGAGCTTACCGGCTACCTTACCCTCTGAACCAGAACACGTCATGACGTTATGGCGGCAGGAATAGGTAAGGCGGTGGTACCAATCCGGGCGAGTAAGAACTTGTTATAAAAACATACAAAATAAAATGATATTTCAGTGATTTCCTCACTCTTAAAAATGTTTTAGAGGTTGTCAGCTGACAAGTTTTCCACCAGCATAGAGCCAACTGATGATTTTATTTGTTTAAAATTGTATGAAAACTATCATCCGACACATTTGCGAGTAGAAACTAAACAATTTTTTTCCCATGTTCATCAACCAGCTGATGCATAATCCCTGTGCTACCAGTGACATTTTTTAATCTTTGAATAGTGTTAATTATCATATACCTAATACATTTTCAGTTAGGAGAAAATGACTTAAAGCATTTTTTTTTTGTGATTGAGAGGTTGCTGCTGCCCTACCCTCACACAGAATGACAGCTGACATTCACCATGCTACGTAATACAACTCTCTGAAGCATTTCACAAGTTATCACAGGAGAGAAATTATCAAATGAACTTTCTGGCATATGTACTATTATGTAGTAGGAATTTTGTAAATTTTGAAATGTTTGTTTCAGTTGTGATCGAGTTGCGTACTTAGAGGAAAGAGCTTTTTGGAAATTTACAGCTTGGACATTTGTATTGGGAACAGTTTCTGCCTTAGCGGTAATGCTAAGAATGAGAGTACTTAACCATAAGGCTAAAAGAAGAATTCGACAAATGCTTAACAATGGATCTATTTGAGAAATAATTAAGTCATATATTTATTGCAAGACTGTATAAAAATAGTAATATTATCATTTCTATATAAATTATTAATTAAAAAGTATTTTAATAAGTTCAGTGATTACTTTTACATTTACACTATTACCTAACAATCTATAACACTGTTTAATAGACACATCTTCAGGAAAAGAATATTTTTTTGGAAATGACATTAATGCCAATATTTCTTTCGGAGTAAAAAATCTTAACTTCAGTTCTTTCAATGATTCAACAAACTCATTACTTCCAACTTCATATTTATTAGCATTCTCAAAACTTTTTAAAACTTCTTGTTTGCTAGCATCTGTATACACTGAACCTGTGCCTTCTAAGTAATGAGCATATGCTTTAGTGAAACAACATGATCTCTGCGAATCTTTGTAACAAATATCCATCACATTAGCTCTTTTCAATATTTTTTCATTTAAAATAAATGAATCAGGTACATTCTTTTCTATGATTACATCTAGCTGGTAAGGTTCCTTATTATATGCATTTGGCAGTTCTGTCATCTGCAAATAGAAGTATGTGATTCAAAATAAATATTTTTTCTTATTATGGAAAAAACTGCACCTGTAGAATTTGCACTTGAGTCCTATTGCTTAGGTTATATCATGTAACGCACCTACAACATTTATGGTGTCTATAGATTACTGTTGTCTCTTATCATTAGGAAAGTCATGCTTGTTAGTTGTCTTATTCCTAAACTAAGTAGAATGGCAATAAAGTAATGATTAAATGATGATGATGTAGATTTACCAATTTTGAAAATTTACATAAAACAAAAAATATACCTACAATTTCACTTTTTCTCTTAAAATTCCATGTGGTATCACTCTTTCTAGCTATGCAATAATATCTTAATCTGGAATTTGGTACACCAACACATGTTGGACTCAAGAGATATTCTTGATACTCAAAGTTACATTCCATTAATTTTCTAATAAACAACTTTTGGACACTAGAACACTCAAATCCTTTAACATTTTCCATTAAAATATATTTAACATTTTTTAACTTATCCAAAATATCAATTAAATAAAGAAATGAGTTAGTTCTAGGATCACTTTCATCCAGCTGTTTACCATTTCTTGTGAATGGCTGACACGGAGGAGACATTAGTATTGTATCTATTTCAAACTCCAGTATTTGTTTTATTGATAAAGATTGTATATTTCTACTTAATAATTGTGTTTCAGGAAAATTGTGTTTATAAACATTGTTAGCAACATTATTTATGTCAACTGCAGCTATTACTTCTCCATCAAGACCTGCTTCTATAACAAATAATATTCATTACATTAAAAATTTCAAATCAGTGCTTAATAGCTAAGCACTAACTTGTTAAAGCTAAGCACATTACCATGTTGTCAGCCCATTTGTTAAGGATCGATGCCACTGACAGACACAAAAATTGTAACCTACTCTTTTCATTGGGAGTTAAAATAAAGATTGAGCATTTCTAAAATTATTTTGTAAAATATGATGAATGCCATTCAAAAAAGTAGATTTTAAAAGGTTATTTTTTCCAATTACTGAATTTTAAGTCATACCTACTTGAAATAAAATTTATCCAAGTATCTTACAAAACGCTAACTTATTTCTACAATTGATGTCTAACTAGACAATATGACTTTATTAGATGAATGAATTTGTGTATCAATGTGTTGATCTGGCATAAAGTGTAGGCTGTAGGATAGCCAATCATTTAGTTACCCATGCTACAGAAAATAATTTAATCCAATCGGACCACAATCTAAGTTTAATCCATATTTGCTTCATGGATGTTAGTAATTGAACAATTCGCAATAATTATAAACCTTACCAGACCAAGCGCAGTGCATGCCTCCAATTCCACTATATAATTCCAAGATTCGATGAAACATATTACTTTTAGAAATTGTTTTAATTGAAAACAGCCAACATGAAATTTTCTTTATATCTTAGTAAGTAAACTTAAATATAACAAGAGATTACTAAATATGTCTTTGATATATGTAACTTATGGAACATTCTTTTGCTATAATAATAAAAATTAGATAATAATTAATAAAATCGTTAATCAAATGAAACATTAATCATATTATCTCTTAACTAGTTTGTGACATAATTAATAATTGCATATAGGTATGTAAGTCTTCTTAATTTGTGATATATAACCCAAAAAGACATAACCACTTAAGTCATTGTGGACATAACTTGCTAAAGAGCTCTGTGAGTAATATTGTTCAATGCTAAATAGTATTTATATTCCTTGGGAGTTCCGACTTGGGAAGTAAATATTAATAAGCTTTATGTTGGGAACTCAGATTAAATAGTAATACTACGTAATACGTATTGTTGGGAAGTAACCTCAAATCTTAAACGTCAAAAAACCAAAGACTACACATATTTGCTTCAGCTGTGCTTAGCTGAAGCAAATATGTGTAGTCTTTGGTTTTTTGGCGCCATCGT
Organism: Calephelis nemesis; assembly: GCA_002245505.1. Classification (NCBI taxonomy): domain Eukaryota; kingdom Metazoa; phylum Arthropoda; class Insecta; order Lepidoptera; family Riodinidae; genus Calephelis; species Calephelis nemesis. The sequence goes on from NJDD01002472.1 coordinate 149,265, forward strand.
TAATGAAGATGGTCGTATTTTTTCCTAATTATTGAATTTCGTGTTTATATTGAGTGAAATTAGTTAATTTAGATAGGCATTAGTTTAGTTTTGTTCAGTGAACTTGCACAAATGAAATAATCATGAAGGAATTAGTGTATCGTGAATTTCCTTGCTGCCGCCAAATCTCCCAAAGTGAGCTTGTGTAAAGTGACCGCCGAGTCAAGAGCCTGACGTCACTTTGTAAAAAGTGACTAATGACTGTATAAGAATAATTAACGGAAGACATATGACTAATGACGAAATAATTATTACGGAAGACGTGGCAGCATGGCCTAAACGTTGCCGGCCCCAGAAAGGGGCAAATTAACTTAAAAAATAACGTTGGTATATTGCCATTCGTCAAGTAGAAATTTTCATCAAATTTTATATCAATTTTGATCAATTATAATTAGTCATAAGTCCTCAGTAAGTCATGTCAGGCTCTTGGGTAAAGCGGCGGCCTCATTACACAAGCTCATGTGAGGAGATTTGGCGGCAACGAGGAAATACGTGATACGCTAATTTCTTCATGATTATTTCTTTTGTGCACTTTCACTGAACAAAATTGTACAAAATGCCACCAAAATTGACTAATTTCACTTAATATCAACAAGAAATTTAATAATTATTGATGATTAAACGAACTTTAGTGAAGTTCTATCAAAATTATACGAAGACTTTGTCCTCAAGATTAGCATAATATTACTTGTAGTACCACGTACGGTGTCGCCATCTAGTGCACTAGTGTTGAGAAAGAAATAATTTGACTCACCACTTAGTTTCATTAAAACTAAAAAGAGGGCACCTCTAGCATCCTATACTTAGCTTTCCCGTTCGCTGGCGCGTCGGCAGTCATAATTTAGTTCAGAGTCTTCCAAACCCTGATGATATTTGAACCTGGGAACACAGCATCTTGTAGGGTGGGCGGGATGCTGATCTCTTCGGACAAAGTCTTCGTATAATTTTGATAGAACTTCACTAAAGTTCGTTTAATCATCAATTATACTCGACTTTGTCCTCAAGATTAGCATAATATTACTTGTAGACTTTGAGAGTAATTCAAATATCATTAAAACAAGATTACTCTTCATCTTGAAATCATATTTTATTTTATAAAGAACTAGGCGTAACATTACTATTACATTAACATATTTAATCATTTGACGATTCATTGAAAATAGTTTTTGCAAACAAATTACAGCTACTGCTATCTTGATTAAAATTTCGATTATAAAATTTCCCAAAAGTGTTTGAGCTGCCGCTCCAACCTGCCGTCTTTCTTATAATATCTAAACTCACGCCCAGGTGATGAGCTTTTGAAGTTGCAGCATGTCTAGTGCTATGCGCTGTGAATATTGACACGTCAATACCGCAACTGCGTATTGTATCCTTAATCCAACGACTTAAGGTCTGGGGGGAAATAGCCCTATGGGGCTTATACAACCCAATGAAAAGGTAGGTAGTGTTCTCACGTAAGCCTCGAGTCATATTAAGGTAGGCAATTAATGTGAGTACAGGACAAATTTCAAGTTGTTCACGAAAATAAGGTAAAATAAGTGTGGGTTGTTTTGTACCCGCTCGGGAAGTCTTTAAAAGATCGGGGATCTTTATGCGTATTTCGTTAGGGAGAATTTCAATGTTGTTAATATTTATTTTAGACAAAGTTTGAACTCTATTGCTGTCGCTAGTGCAATTAAGGTTACTACTTTTTTACTTAATTTTTCTAAACTTAAGTTTTCATTTGGGTACCAGGTGGCCAAACTATTGAGGACCACTGATGTGTCCCAAATTACATCGTACTTTGGTAATGGGGTACGCAGCCGAAAAACCCCTTTGAAAAAACCTTTAATTCTCTCGTCTTGTGAAAGATTATTATTAAGTATTAGCGATAAGGCAGATCGACAGCTATTTAGTGTGCCGTATTGTGAACCCGATTCATATAATTCTGTTAAAAAGAGCAAAATGTTCGAAATAGAAGAGTTATATAAATTTAGATCGTTACGTTTGCAGAATATAAACCACTTTTTCAAGTTTGTGTCATATTGTTTTAGCGAGTTTTCTGATAGAGAAGAAAGCATAATTTCTGTAGCTGAATGTGGTATTTGGCGCCTAAGAATGACGTCCGGATAATATGCCTGCAACCAGGGTAGTCGTTTGGTGTACATTTCGTTGGCTGGAATGAGAAATAATTAGTTTATTATTTGGCATAAATGTAATTAGCTCAGAAACTAAGAGTCTTTTGAACAGGGGAAACCAAGGTTGAGTGGGCCATTGTGGAACAACCACTATTCCTCTGGCCTTATCATTGATTATTTTTCGAAGTACCTTCAGAATGATAGAAAAGGGTGGAAAACAATAGAAAAATAGTCCCGACCACGAAATTGTTAATGCGTCTACACAGTAAGCATCTGGGTCCCTGTGCCAAGATATATATTTTTGGCATTTGTAATTTAGTCTACTTGCTAATAGGTCAATTTCCGGTTTCCCTAACTTATGAACGATTCTTTTAAATGCAGTATGAGATAGCTCCCATTCAATATCGGGGTGTACTTTTCGGGATTCAGCATCTGCAATTGCATTGTTAGTAGAGCTTATGTGTGAAGCAAACACTACAATTTGTCTCTCTTCACACCATTGCCATAATTGCTTTGTAACATTTGTTAGGTGTGGGTATTTGATACCACCCATACGATTTATATAGCTAATCGCCGTAGTGTTGTCAATACGTAACAGAATTTGGCAGTGATGATAAGATTTTGCAAAACATTTTGGTCCAAAGAAAGCTGCCAAAATATATATATATATATATAGTTTATATGTTGTAATCATTCTCTACTAGTCCATACTCCACTTGCTCGTTCCTTACCACACACGGCCCCCCATCCCGTTGTTGAGGCATCGCTATATACTTCCAAACCAAAATTGTTTTGCTTGATAGTATTAATAGGGTGCATGATATTTTGAGACCACCATTCCAAATCGGGAATAACAATTTCTGGAATGGTCATGTAACTATCAAAATCATTCTCCTTTAAATTGAGATATTTACACCTCTCTAATTGTTTTGTATAGAGCCAGCCATATTCCACGGCTGGACATGCGGAGGCCAGTAATCCTAATAATCTTGCAAATTCGCGAATTTTGCAACGTTTGAGATAGCGGAATTTATCAATTTCTGTCTTTATTTTCATAATTTTAGGTTCTGGCAAAGTGACATGCATGTGACGTGAATCTATAATAAATCCTAAATATTTACATGATTGATTGGGTGTTAGATTGCTTTTCTCCATGTTTATTATAAAACCCAGAGATTGCAATAGTCTCATTGTGTCGGAGACGTTATTTAAGCACGATTTGTAAGTGTTAGATATTAAGAGCCAATCATCAAGATATATTGTAGACAAATGGCCAGTTGCCCTTAGTAGGGCTACTACGGGTTTCATTATTTTTGTAAATAGATAAGGAGAAGTGTAAAGGCCAAATGGTAAGACGTTAAATTCATAAAGAATGTTATTGAATCTGAATCTTAGGTATTTTTTAAAGTCGTCGTGGATTTTAATTAAAAAATATGCATCTTTCAGGTCTAAAGTTGCCATGAAACAGTCTTTAGATATAAGTTTGATAGCTGTGCGTAGGTCTTCTAATTTAAAATGTTGGGTACCAATGAATTTGTTAAGAGATTTCAAGTTTAATATAAATCTGGTCTTGCCGTTTGGTTTTGGTACTAAAAACACTGGTGACAGAAATTGACCTTCGCAAGGCTGACATATTGAAACTACTCCAGTTAATAGCATTTCATTAATAGATTCTACAAATTTTGATTTTTCTTTAGCAGAGGATGAAGAGTGAGTGAGAGAGAGAAGGAACCAACAGTTCCTTACATTGATTAACTGGGCGTGAAAAAGGTAATCGGTAACCTTGTATCCAAGACAGTATACTCCTGTCATTAGTTATAAGTGACCACTGTTTATAAAAGTAAGATAGTCTACCAGCGTATCTTACCTGATTTAGCGTCGACTGCGATTCACTGCTTGTCGCGATGACCGCTTCAAGTAGTTCTCTTGACGCAACTTGTGTGCAGGCTCCTGAGTCCTCTTGGTTCCCGTTTGCCTGTGATTTCGGGGAGGACCACGCCAGTTTAAATGCTTTTGTGCCTGATTACTTGGTCTGTTAACTCGTGTGTCTGATGCTATTTTCAATTCCGAACCCGATTTTTGAATAGCTTTTGCAGCTTTTAATTTTTCAGCTAGTTTTTCACTGAAAAGATATTTGTCTATTTTTGTGTCTTGCAACTGGTCTTTAAGATCTTTTTTAAACAACTCAAGGTAATATTTCTTCTTTGAGAAGAGTGTAAGAATTGGCTATCGCACAGTAACTTACTAGCGTCCATAAGTATTTTAATTGTGGCGGTATCNNATTTCTGCTGATAGCAACAAGGTTAAAGCTTCTGCAACCGCAGATGTTGCAGCTGCCAGTTGTTTCTGCTTAACCTCGATACTCTTGTCTTTTTTAAGAGTATTCTCGTTAATCGCGGCCTTGGCCTCAGGATTTAGAGTAGGAGCATCAATCAAAACACAATTTTCAGGTACTAGGTACCTTTGAAATAACTCTTTCCGAATATCTTTAGATAATCCAGAAGTAGCTATGTGTTGCAGGCGAATTGCCAGGTCAGATTGTATACATTTATTAAATGTGTTCGTCACCGTAAGGTCTTCCCCTAAAATATCTAACAGTTCACTGTCTAGTTCCGGAACTGGGATTTCAGGTTTAGGTTCAATAATCTGTATCTCTGGCGATATGTCGGGGTTAACATTGCTCATTGTCGGATTTGTCTCAAAAGGTGCAATTGTACTTGTTGGAGGTATTTCCATATTATTAACGAAAGCGCTTGTTGATGGTCTAGGTTCATGTGACTTATCTAGCATCTCTATCACTGAAATATATATTTTTGAACGTCAAGTTGGTTGAAAAACACAATAAGAGCAATTAACATCTACATACGAAAAAGAAAAGAAAATTTAAAAAATGCAAATATATTTATTTAAATCAATTCACTAAATAATTAGTTGTACTGTGTTTAAGAAGGTAGGTAATATATACAATTAATTTAAGTTTGATTTATGACTTACGACAAATTAACTTAAGTGTTTTCCAAAATCAGTTAATTGCTTTTATTTTTCAGCGAGTATTTAAATTTCAATATTGTACGTCTTTGTGTAAAAGTATAGGATTAATGCGCTTTTGAATTATTTGTGCCAGTTACTTTTAGGTTATTTTAAAATAAAATATTCGTCACCAATAATGTGATATCCCCCATTCTGTAGATACCCCCATATTGGTTTTGACAAATATATTAGCAGTTCGTCATCAATAACGTGACATCCCCCATTCTGTAGATGTCCCCATATTGATTTTGACGAATACAGATATCGGAATTCCGATAACGTAAACTGGGGCCCTACCATGAGCGCTTATAGCAGTATTATTTACATCTTGCTAAATGTCTGTCTTTATAAGCAACTTTATGTTATACGTCGTTATACGTCATAAGGTTGTCTTTCTCGACTGACAATCAGTATTGTTGAAATAGTACTGTTTTAAGAGCTTATGGTAACCCCCCTGGTCGTCATCAATAACGTGATATCCCCCTTTCTGTAGATACCCTCATATTGATTTTGACGAATATAGCCTCCCGTTTGCGTTACATCTTTATAATGAAGTATAAAGGATAAATTTTGTGGAAAATTCATCATTATTACAATAGAATTTCGTTACCTTCATTACTGGTCGATGATCGAGATGAATCCGACGACGAGGAAGAAGTTGAACTCTCACTACTGTACCTCTTGCGTCTTGTATTTTTTAATTTTTGTTTATCTAACTTTTTGAATTCTTTAGAAATATGTTCAATATTTTCTTAATACTTTTTTCGTACTTCAATCTTCAAAATTCGTTGATCAATTGGATGCGTGTTGAATGGCGGAGCACTAAAACGTGAATGATGACCAGTGTTGCCAACCCCATTGAATAGAAAAGCAGTAGATCAATCTTAAAAAAAACAGTAGAAAACAGTAAAATTACATTTTCAAAACATTAAATCTACTACATATCTCAAAAACCTTTCAATTGGGACATATAATTAGTTATACAGATGTATAAGTTAATGAAACTACTACAGCACTACCAGTAGTACTTCTTTAATTAAGATATTTTTTTATAAAGTACATTATTGAAAAAAAACCAACATAATTATATTATTCATTGAAAATAGGTGATCAAAATTACAAACATTGTTCATTGTAGTGTATTACTCTATCCTAAACATTTTCTGTTTCATTGTTATTGTTAAAATCGTACATCCTTTTATTAAAATTTTTCATATGATTTTCAGTAGCATCAAATGCGAAACATTCGTCTATTTCAGATTTTGTATGTAAAATGCCTTTGATTTGTATTAATAACAACACTGGCATAAAAAACAGTAGAAAATCGTACTAAAACAGAAAACAGTGTTGTCACGTCAAAAACAGTAAATCTACTGTTAAAACAGTAGGGTTGGTAACACTGATGATGACTGCCGACGGGCCAGCGAACGGAAAAGCTAAGTATCGGATGCTAGAGGTGCCCTCTTTTTAGTTTTAATGAAACTAAGTGGTGAGTCAAATTATTTCTTTCTCAACACTAGTGCACTAGATGGCGACACCGTACGTGGTACTACAAGTAATATTATGCTAATCTTGAGGACAAAGTCGAGTATAATGAAAAAACTTCGACCATCTTTTCTCTCGATGGCGCAAAAACTCCCAATATGTGTAGGTAGTCTGTTTTTAAAATTTAATCTTAGACATTTGAGAATGAATTATTGACAGTTGCAAATGTCAGTTAAATAATGATACCAGTTTTTTTTGTTCCCACTATGTTCCATCGGTTTATTGTTATAGTTTAGTA
>NJDD01002473.1:17423-35802 GCA_002245505.1 Calephelis nemesis
AAAATGCATACCTGGATCGACTGCATGTTGTAGCGTTGTAGGTTGCAGTTTACATGATTTCTATATTTGTACAGGTATTTTCACATGTATTTCTGGTTCGTCAAGCGTAATTCAGTTTTTTTTTGTTCAGCCCGCTCAGTTTGCAAAATGAAATATTTTAAATATATAGCTCTACCGTGTTATCCAAACTGCGAAAACGGATCGAAGAGTTAATGATGAGTATGGTCTTCCTATCCCAAGACCCCATTTGACAATGCAGAATCGAAGGCTATTATTAAATCAGATCAATCGCAAACCACGTCCATGTTAGCTTCAGTATAAAACTCTTTTAATCCACTTGAAGCAAATTGGTAAGGTTAACTGGCTGGCACAGTATAAAGAATTGTTTGTGATAAGAGCATAATTGAATTTTAATTGAATCATCACCTGAGGTAAAAAGTGGATTTCCTACGATGATCGGAAGCACTCATGGCAACTACTGAATCTGGCAAGCCAGGCAAATCCTTGTAAGTTAAATCAAATTACTTGTAAGTATTTGGTGGACTAGTGTCGGTGTCTTTCAATACAGTTTTCTTAAATCTTGCTGCAAAAACAATCGAGGCTGATCAATCGCTTTATGCTACTGCTGCGCTACAATCACGCGCACTACAAGGCTAGGCGACACACTGCCCAACAGATGGGTACCGAATTAGAAGATATTTAATTGGATCTAAGATACGCACTTGAAGACTAGAAGTTCATCGTTTGTTTCGATAAATTTATGATTTTCAAAAATGTTCGACTTTTTATTCCTCTAATACAAAACGCCTATATCACGTCTTGATATATATGATATGACATATGAGTACATTTAATGTGATTTATCCTGCTTTTGCCGTCATACAATATGGACGTCTTTTAACACACACTTTAGATCATGTTACCAAATCATCTTGGTCTTTAGTAACATAAATATGTAGTATTGAAAAAAAAGTTGGACTCCATTTTGTCTATAATTTGTGTGAAATGATATTGACATTAACTCGAGAAGATTCCGTCTTGGTAGTACAGCGCTAGTGGCACGCCGGATATACGTTCACCACATTATTTATGTCAGCATTAAAAAATGCAATGCTACCGTTCCGACAATAGATATTTAAATATTTTAAACTACACTTCCTGGCACTGTTACACATTGATCTTTATTAATTTAAATACCTCGCATTATAAAGTCACTCACGTTCGGCGTCCATCTTCTCCTAGTTAGGGGTTAGCGAACCCAGCTAGTGTCACTTTCCACCTGCAAGTCACGAGTTGAATTATCGTCAGGTTTCTCTGTAACTCTGGGTCTAGGTGTTCATTGAACTTATTCCAGTATCTATTTAGCTGCAGAGGGTAGTAAATAGGTTCCACTATTGACCTTTAGTCATAAATATTACTGGTGCTTTGCTAATTTATGGTTTGAGATGGCACACCCAGCATCGCATTAGTAGCACTTACGATGTCCTTAGGCAAATTATAAAAATAGTTTTTTATAAGACAAACATGCATGAATTAGTCTAATGGCTGGTTTATGAGTTAGTAGATTGCTACGCAGTAACTCATTCGTGTTTGTACCACCGCGTTTCCTATCCTACGGTATTGCATCATCAGTGATATTTTAGTATCATCTTTGTAGTCTGGCGGCCCAGGTGTTGGACTTCATGACGTCCCGGGTTCGATTCTCGGATCAGGTAACAAAAAATATGGTTTTTCCAATTAAACAAATGTTGCTCGGGATTAGATGTGTGCCCGATCGACGCCCGGCTTGCCACCAACCACGTTATGAGATCTTTGTCTTCGGCTAGTCGTGGTGCCGTGGTTGTGCCTCTACTTTTCTCTTCGGGGACTAAGGCACTTTCTAACTTAGTGCTCTTCATTGTGTTGTTCCATTCTTGAGCTCAGGGTAACCGGTAAGTTAGCACAAATTAACTAATACATTAGGCCACATACAGAATAGCGACACATCAGTAAAATCTATGGTTTAAATTTATGGTTTATAGTTTAAGAGCAACGGTTGCCTCTTAACATCAGGAAAGCCGTCTAATTACTAAATTACTAACTTTCTTGAAACATAAAAAAAACTGCACACGACCACAGGCGAATGCAATATTATGTCGAAGTCTATTCAGCTGTTTTAAAGTCCAAAGAGAACATACATATATACGAATAGCACCTGGTTTCCTAGGTAATAGAGCATACATACATAGCATTTAATGTTGGGAACAGAGAATTAAAATTTTAAAAAGTGATTTTGTCATAAGTAGTTAGTGTTTGTCATAAAAAGTTAATGTTTACAACTTTGTGGACTTTGTAATTATTTGAACTTTAACTTTGTGAAAAGGCAACTCAGTCAATGTTGCCGACTAATAATGTACTCTGTGGTAACAGAAGTACAGAGAGCAGCCACTCGTTCGATCCAAATATAATTTAAAAACTTTATGCATCACAGTAACTAACCCGGGCTCCTTTGCAGAATAGACCATCTGCCATATGCCTGCCTGGCAGGCAGCTAGCACAAGCACCGTAACATCTGACTAGGTGGTTGAGTCTCGCAGCGATTAGCCCGGATTGGTACCACCGCCTTACCTATTCCTGCCGCCATAATGTCAGCGTTTGCCGTCGACGTGTTTCAGTTCGGAGGGTAAGGTAGCCGGTAAACTTACTTTTGCTCGAGGCCTAACATTCCGGCCTAAGATTGGTAACGCACCTTTTCCACCTTTGTTGTCTCTAGGCGGCGTAAATTTCTTACCATTAGGAAATCCGTCTGAAATATCGCGGTATAAGAACCAGATGAACTATCTATATTTTGTAAATTTTACAGGAGAGCAAAAATACTGCGGGAATTCGTCACCTCAAATTTTACTAGCTCATTAACAGAGATAGTAGACAGTTGACGATAAAAAAATATTGATATGTTGTACTATTTTTTAATTAAATTTACATTACATGCATTAAACAATAAAAACTTTTTTTTGTTTGTAATGCTTACAAAGATACTATAATTATTTTTTTGAAGATACACTCATTTAGTTCTTATACCGCGATATCATAAAAAAAATTCAACATGTAGACATACATTTCCCAAACTTGTTTAAACATGTAAGGTTTTCTCGAATTAGTTAACGATATCTCAGCTAGGAGCTCGGAAAAGGTACCTAAAAACGTACAAAATAATACAATAAATTGTAAATAAAAATATGTTAATTGAAAAGATGCTCTCAGCTGCTCGCCGTTTATTGCGCAGGGATATTGACCTTTTTCGGCATATTGAAAGTGCTATTAATTTGTTTATTTAGAGCCAGTTTTTTTTAATTTTCTTTAAAATATTTCAGTCAACTGTGCAAGATGAGTAATGTTAAATGCTTTGATTGTGGTAATAGAGAACGACGAGCATTGTGATAATGGTTACAGAGATATATTAATAGAATTCCGATAAAGCTATTACAATCTCTTTTGCTGGGTACTGTAGCGTAGACACATTATAAAGGTTAGATAAATAATGTACCAAATTGAAATAACAAATATACTTAAAAACGTATTTTTAACTGGCGCAGAAAGTCACTTTTCAGTTGCAGCATTTAATGTTAGCAGTGCGCAAGGTGCATTTAAATTTTGCGCGAACTATACATATGTTCGGCGTAACTTGCGTGCCGATCGCCAACTAAATGGGCGAGCATACTTTTTTCCTTAGAGTGGAGACTGAGTACTCACAACTTACATTATGTTTTGTGCTAAATACTATCAATTAGACTCTTTAAAAGGTTTAACCACTTGAATAAAACTTAATTGCAAAGTGACAACCCTGTTTTTGGTCAAGTTTTGAAAGCGGGTGTAAGCAAATATTGAACTTTTTAATTGAACCAAGCTCAACGAGCAAAAAGTCTTGCGCGATGTGATCTATCGGTAAACTGGGTGGCAATGTTTCTCAGTTAGCGAGCGAGTAAACTCGTTCTACTGACATGATTTGCAATCTCAGTGTTTAACTCCTACTACAGAGGTTTTTGGCGCCATCGAGAGAAAGGATGGTCGAAGTTTTATCATAATTAGAGAACTTCATGTTTATATTGAGTCGAATTAGTCATATTTGGTGGAATTTTGTTCAATTCTGTTCAGTGAAAGTGCACAAATGAAATAGTCATGAAGAAATTAGCATATCGTGTATTTCCTCGTTACCGCCAAATCTTACTACATGAGCTTGAATAATGACGACCAAAGTAAGCAAATTACATGCTTGTGTTATGGGTGTTAGTCAACGATTCTAATTCTTAAAAATAATTTAAAAATAGATACCAGAACAAATGTAATAAACACCCAGACCCGGAAATGCATACGTCTAAATATTCATCACACCAATGCCTGCTCCCGTCGGGAATCGAACCCGAGCCTCGCGTTTGTTCAGTGTAGTTAGGCATGTTCGCTAGTCACTCGACTAACAAGGCGGTCAAATTAAACGAAGGCTTTGTGTGAAGATATTAGCAAACCCATCGCCCCCAATTATGCTCATTGTTATCAACTACTCTTAACTAAAAGCCAGCGGAAAGCGGAAGGTGATACCAGGTACAAAAAATTTCAAATAACAGTGCGATTGACGAGACCATGTGTAGGTACTCTACAGTATGTATTCCTTATGGTATCTCTTCGTACAAAGCTTTCGTAGAATTATGATAGAACTTCACTTATGGTAAGTTCGTTTAATCATCAATTATTATGAACATTGCGTTAACTAGGTGTAGAAGGACAGGTTTTCATTGCTGGCTGATTACCATCGTTTTCGATAGACATTGAAATTTCGATGTGTACTTATGTGGTCTCTTGATATAGAATTTTGGGCACCGTGGGGTCATGCGGGTCATATTTTATGTGAAAGGATGATTAAATGAAATGTACGCTTTTGCGATGCTCTCTAATTTTGTTCCTCAGATGTCGCAAAGCTTAGAATCGTTTAGAGTTTGTGGGTCACAATATCTGCCCACCTGCTATTAGAGAATTTAATGCAACCACGAAAGTATGTAAAGCTAGATCGAGCATGGCGGTGATACGACTAGCAAGTTTTGATGTTCTTTTTAGAGGCATAGAAATATTAATTTCACTTAGCAATTTTCACAGATATATAGGGTTCATACAATTTTGATTACTTAGATAATATTATCACAGACTATCTACAACTTCGTAGTTTGTTTTTTATATGTTAGAGCCTACAATTACAAAATGTTTATATTTTAATTGAAAAAAAAACAAAAATCTTTTTTACTTCATCCACGTATGAACTGCACACATGTTGCGTGATGTTCACACCGGTGAGAAGTCGATGAGCCAGTTTTCTCATTATAATTAATGTAAATCGGCAAGGCAGGACCTTTGTTCAAGGAACCGACCTTTTTACCCTCCCCCTACCCCCTGAAACCTCACACCCACTCTCATGACACACGACGATCTTAATGGCAATTGTTTTTACATGCATTGAACAAATACCACCGTACGCCATTGTTGCCAGAATGTTTTATGTTTGAAAGGAAATGAAAGACCCTGCGGCCCGAGGCGAATGCAGAAACTCGCTTTTTAAGGTATTAGTATTTTTTGCCATTTTGTATATTTTTAGATTTAATTAATAGCTTTTAGTTAATTACTTTCAGTTAATAAGACTCAAGGTACACGATGGCTTTAGTAGTTGTTTTTATTATAATAATATAAAAATACACCTCTTCCTCTAGACACAATATATTACATACGTGAAATTGCGATAACACATCAAGTTCACTTAGAAATCCGGAACGCGACATTCTTAAGCCAGATTATCCCCTTTTTAAATCTTTCACCTTCTCGTTAGTAGAGTCGTATGCGTACACAGTAAATATAATGTATTTGACTTCTGGAAAATGTTGAATGGTTTGATATACGATAATTATCAACTCAAACTCCATTAAGTTATGACACATTTTGGATGTTGGGACCACCTGCTTGACGCAGAATAACTTATGTTCTTCTGAGAGCACACAGAAAGAAAAATGTATTTTTTCTCAATAGAAATTCGTACAAAGAGACATCCTTCTTCTCAGCGGACTCGGGGAGAGAAAATAATAACACTATTGCTGCACACTATTGTGCAGGTTGAAAAACCCTGTGAACGGATGAGGCCGTATCATAATCCAGATACTATTAAAATGTTCAATAGAATAATTCCCTGGCAAAATTAAACAAAATACCTAGGGGTCATTCCAGACAATCATATATCATTAAAATCCATAGAAAAAGGAACATACTTAAAGGTCAATGTTCAAACCGCACATATCACTTGTCACAAATAAAGCTAAGTTCGCATTTAGGCGTCTCTTCTACTTAATCAATAAAAATAGTGAAATGTCACTTCGTAACAAACACTTTACAAAAGGTGTGTAAAGCCAATCTTAGCTTACGCAAGTGTAGCCTTCGCACACAGGTGTGTGCGGTAGGTCGAGTAGGTACTCCACCCACCTTAGAAAGCTACAAGTAGTCCAAAATAGGTTGATGCGTACTGCCACCGGTTGTCCGTGGTACGTACGCAACGTGGACCTACATTGCGACCTAGATTTAATCACAACAGCGTAGCATTTTAAAGAGTTATCGGAACGTTACTTTGAACGGCTGCCCACCCAAACCCCGTATTAGCACCCGCGTGTGACTGACTACACACTGGCCGTTAACGTTCCCACTAAACTTAGGAAGACCCCGTCACGTGTCACGTCCTATTGGGTCCAGACCAATCCAAGCAACACTAACTCACAGGACACACTACACCGTCGCGGCGACGGAGACGTGTCTTGCACCCGGCGCCTAACGCCAAGCGACGAACAGCCACAAATCCTCCATCAAGTCCACCCAGTAACCAGAACGCAGCACCAAGTCGAGGTAAGGTCTCCCGGGAGACAGCCTTTGTTGCTGACGTTGTAGGGAACAGTCAAATCCATCTAAATAATGATGACTCGGGCTGAGCACTTTGCTCGGCCCACAAAGCCTGGTGAAGTTGTAAAAACAGTGAGGTTGGCGACACTCTAATAAAAAATGTGTCTGCATTATCAACTAATCGGTACGTAATAAAACGCACGTAAATTAAATGAGCTACAAGCGAGATAGAAGCGCAGCATTTTCTTTTACATTTCTATTATTAGTATTAGGGTTTCTAACAACAATAACATTTAGTAACTTTTTTCACTTAGAATGCAAGCAAAACTTTTTTTAGTTAGTTCTATAGCTATTCTCTACATAAGCTACACAATGCGCAGGGCCATCACGATCTGGTTTCCTAAGGGTCTACTGGGACATTATAAACAGTCATATGTGGTATATCTGTTTTAATTTTTTACAGGCTCTTTTTCAGATCGATATTAAATTTTAACAATATAATCACAACTATTAAAAACAAAAGAGTTCGATAAAAAATATCTCATCCACATTTAATTACTAACGAAAGTTTCTTTAAGGACACTGTACGCTTTCTTAACAGATTCTGTAATCTCTTTCACAGGCTGGTCGTTTACCGCCAACCACGTGCTTCCGCTCTCTCCAACTTTGATAACATTGACTAAAGCCTTAGCTGCAGATTCAGGCCTGTGTAAGAAAAAATTGAAACATTTGGTAAATATCGTTTCATAATACGACAATACAAAATAGAAGTAAAACTAGCAAATGAATGTTGTTTCATACAAGAAGATAGCAGTAAGCCCACGGGTGGCTAATGGTGAGAAATGCACATTTTCTTCATTCATTCTTCTTCATACTTCATTTCATTTCAAGACGTTTAATGTTGAGTTGCCATTCTAACATTCTGCGGACATAACTTTGACGTAAGTCTACCCTCCAAACCTGAACACAATCAAAAGACAGGCAGGGTATACGTAGCCAGTCTGCACTAACATTTCATTCTTTTGGTTTTAAATTTGGTAGGCGAGGACATTTTTATTGTAATATGTTATTGATCTCTGAGTAAGTCGAGAATAAATATTTTAATATGTTTTGTATAGATTATAAAACTAGATACGAAATTTATTGTAAGATTTAGTCAACCGCTTAAGGTTAATTGGCTACTCGCTACCACTTTACAATTTAAGTTGGACGACGTCCATGGCAAGCATTAACGTTTCGTTATCGCAACACAATGTCCATTTCTACTCACTGTTGGATAGGAAACGTCTCAAGGATACTTCTGATGTTGTTGTGGATATCTTCATCAAACGATCCCAACAAACGAGTACTGATAAGCGCCGTCTCGGTCGGTCCAAAACATATTGTCACCACTCGAACTCCAGTTTTGTTGTAATAATCTGGCATCTGAAAACATATTTTCGAACTTAAATCACATCAACTAATTAATGTTATTACAGTTACAGTTCTATGCAATCTTTCATGTCCTGTTTGTCTTTCATATAATATACAATTTCATACACTTGCTCCAACACTACGTCATAAACTAAAACTCTTACACCCGTTCTTGTTTCGTCTCTTTCCAACACCATAACTTTGATTTTCGTCACATTCAAGTGTAAGCCCCTTTCTTTACAATTACCTTCCATAACTGTGACCAGTGTCTGCAACTTATATAGTGTAGAGTACCCAAAAGTACAGCATCATCTGCATAAAGCAGGCAGTTCACCACTTGATCACCAATACGTATTCCCACATTCATAGACCTTAACCTTTAAAAACATTTGTCCAAATACAAAATAAACAAGCATGCCAACAACACACAGCCCTGCTTGACGCCAATGCTTTTCGAGATCTACAAAACAGCAGCCAACCTTGTTTGATGCTTCTCTACAATATTTAGGAGTGAAAATACGTGATCCGTACATCCTATTCCAGACCTGAAACCACCTCGAGCCTCCCACAATGTTCCATCGGACATCCCTTGCATCCTACTTTCAACTATTTTTCCAAACACTTTTTATGCTAAACTGATCAAACTAATGGCCCTGTAACTTGTACAGTCCATGCGTGAACCCTTGCCTTTATACAAAGGTACGATGACCGCACGCCGCCAATCTTCGGGTACTCTACCGGTCTTTCGACTTTTGTTACAAAGAAACCCAGAAAGAGTCCCGGACGGCAGGACCACCAAGTTTGATCATCTCAGCTGTCCATCACCATATCTACTCCCGCAGCCTTACCATATTTCATCAACTTCTTCCATCATAATGCCGTCAGACGCCTCCACTATTTCCGAGTCTTTTGAGTATTCGGACCCAGCGGCGGCAACTTGGGCATACTCGTACATATCCCCATAAAATTCACTCCACCGTTTTAGCACGTTATGCGTGCTTGCAAGAATATCACCACTCTTAGACTTAATTCTTTTCATTCTGGAGGCAGATGAACAACTCATAGACTTCTTCACCTTCCTCCAAAAGAGTTTGGTGTTCAACTCGAAGTTGTTAGGCAACGTCTCTTCGAGTTTCATACTTTCCCTTTTGCGCTTCTCTTTTACTAAGTGTTTGGTGATATTCTTGCAACAACGGTACATTTCTGTCTTCAAATCTTTCATACTGTCATTCGACTGCAAACAAGATACATAGTCTAGCCAAGCCTTCTTCTTTCTTTCAATGAAAGCTTTTACCTCCTCATCCCACCATGCGTTACCATTCATAGACTTATACATCTTTGCACTCCCACATACCTCTTTCGCAATTTGGTTTAAGTCTTAAAAAATCACATAACCATAGCATTGAGTTCAAGGGCTACATTAAAGTATATTTAATATTATTTAAAAGGGTATGTTCTACTGCTATGTCTATGTTTTTGAAAAACAATATCAAGAAATTTGGTAACAGAATTAAGGCCACTTGTGACATTATAATTACGAAAACCGTTAAATCTCAAATTAATAATGACGGACTCGAATTAAATATAGATGAACGTAGTGTTAAAGAGTATGTGAAAATAGCAAAAGAGTTTGAAAAATTCTTCACCAATATTCCAATTGAAACCAATGTCTTTGCTCATCTTCTATTATTTCGGAATTAATGTTGAATTGATCTGTTACCGAATGTAACAAAGATTTCGAATTTACCTTTGTCGATACGAAATACGTATAATAATAGCTTTTAAGTCACTTCAAACAAAGAAAATGTCAGACTTGTAGATACATTCTGTTAAAAATTTTGCATTAATAATTTATGATATTGCACCACATGTGGCCATTATATTTAACTGGTGCGTATCTAAAAACAAAGCAAGATAGTGTTTTTTTAAATCGGGTAACACTCCTGATGCTACAAATTTTAGATCCATTTCAGTTCAGCCTATACTCAGGTAAAATATTTCAAAATGAATGGTTTGATCACACATTGAGTTTGACATCTGATTGATGTTGAATCAGTATAAAGTAAACAAATTACATAATAACAAAATAAACAGTTTGGATATACCAAAGGTTATTTAAACATTGACGCAGGCCTGGAATTATTAAAAAATGTATTTTTAGACTGGGAGAAATCTAAGAACCAAAGCTCTTGAAGTCATGACCTCGAACTTGAAAAATATAAATAGAGTTCAAAGGGTTACAATAAATGGTAAAACCTGTTCAGGATCTGCGGTTACGATTGGTGAATCACAAGGTTCTATTCTTGGTCCATTTTTGTTTCATAAGTTCACTATATTGTATTGTTTGCGGAAGACACTTTACTTATATTTAAAGTAAAAAGACTATTAGGTAAGTATGTCGAAGTGAACAATGCGATATCCTAAGTTGTACATTCGTTCACAGTTAACAATCTTCTTTTATATGGTAATAAAACAAAGTGTATTAGATTTTCAATGCCCAATGTTAGACTTGTAGATGCCGATGTACAACTGAATGAATGTAGACTGGATCTGGTAGAATCTACTGTCTTTTTAGGTATAACAATAGACATTAAATTACAATGGGGCTGTCATATTTTTTCTTATTTTCATTTGGTATCACATTGGACAAACGGAGATTTCGAGATTTCTAGATTTTAAGCAACTGCTCTAAACGGGTATTAACTATTATTATTTATTAATATAGTATTAATTAACTATTGATATAAATAAATAAATATCCTTGGAAAAGTTACACAAATTGAATCTAACCCCAAAGTAAGCAAATTATATGCCTGTGTTATGGGCGTCAGTCAAGGATTCTAATACATAGAAATACTTAAACAGATACTAGAACAAATTAAATAAACACCCAGACCCGGAAATGCAGATATCTAAATGTTCATCACACAAATGCTTGCCCCCGTCAGGAATCGAACCCGAGCTTCGAATTTGGTCAGTGAAATTAGGCGTGTGTGCTAGCCACTTGACCAACGAGGCGCTAAAAATAATAATAATAGGATAGGATAGGAAATACAGTTACAGGATTTTCAAAATAACATATAATCAAAAGTAAATAACAAAAACACTTACTCCAATGCAATTGCTGAACTGCAGAACTGCACTTTTTGTGGCAAAATAAATAGGTAGAAATGACTCTTGCATCAATCCGGAGACAGACGAAATGTTGACGACAGCTCCTCCCTTTCCCCCTTTGTCCTTCCTCATCCATTCTATTGACTTTAACGTCAATGTGACCGGAGTCGTCTAAAATAAATCAATATTAGTTTTCATTTCTTCGAATATGATACGTCCTGTGATTATTTGATTTACATTAATTTTTGATTTTTTTGCTACTCTATACTCTAAACTGCGACACGAAAATGGTGAGCATACTGTGTGATCTTATTTGCAAAAGAGGCTTAAAACTGTTGCGAACCATCTTAAAGACCTTTTTTCTAGGACTGGAACGCAAATAAGCAGATGATTTTTTTAGGGGATGTTCCCTATCACAAAGCGGCGACAATGACGTTCTAGCTGTCAACTTGTAACAAAACTGTAGCTACGTAATGTTAGTATCGGTGATATAATAATAACCGATGCTCGCCTCTCCGAGGTGTTCCGTTGGAGAGCGGTCGGCCCCTATTGAATTAAGACAATTTATTTACACGTACCACATTTAATGCTATTTCTTTCTTATAAAGAGGTATGCTGTCGTTCATAATCCCGGCGTTGTTGATCACAATATCTATGTAACCGAACTCATCCTTCACAGCTTGAATGGCCTCAAATAACTGTTCTTCATCGAGGACGTTGCAGTTGTGATAGGTCACCTTTCTAATACCAAACCGCTTGGTTAACTTATTTCGCAACACTACACCTTGTTCTTCCAAAATATCAAGGAAAGCCACGTGCTGAAACGAAATGATCAGATGAATTACTTATTAATACATTTTTCGACTGCGTATTTTGGTTATTTAGCTTTTCTATGGTACTAGCCAGATTTTTGTATAAAAAGTAATTATTATTTGCTTAAATAATATCAGATTAATAAAAATATCTTAATAGCGCACCAAAAAGCTACTTTTACAACATGGCGCTTGGCTCTGCCAGGGGGTCAGTGACGTTACTGGCCTGTTATTAGTTATCTCTGGCACCTAAATGACATATTAGGCTGGCATTCCACTGGTCAAAGATCTTTGTCACAATTTATCAATTCCAATATCTGTGTTACAAATTATAAAGTAATAATATATACTACGTTATCTAGGTGTTCAAGCTTTGATCAAATTGCTTTGAGAGACGCCCATTCCAGTTATTCAACATCTTTGTCCAATATTTCTTTTAAATTCACAGCCAGTTTGGCCAGTGTTCCCGTTTTGTCGTTTTTATTTCTAAATATGGAATTAACATAGTTATTTAGCAATAAATTATATATTGCATTTTTATAAGCAAAATGTAAGCATCAAATAAACATTCGCTAAAATGATATCTGTTAACAGACTATTATGGAAACGTTATTATTTCTGAAATAAAAACCTGGCTAGTACGCTGGACTGGACTAATGGACTATAAATGAAATAATTTCAATTATAGTAGCTTTCTTCGCAGCTACGGACTTACCAGAACTTTGAATGGCCAACTAAATAATAGATTTTAGAATAGAACCAGTTGAGGCCACCACATCATATATCACGAAAAAGTCGAAAAACTTGTACTCGAAGACACACGTTTGAAGAAAAACAATTATCTGCATTTGTTGGAGTATCAGATACAACCATTTTTCGGATCCTGCACGACCACCTGGGCATGTCAAAAGTCAGCGCAAAATGGGTGCCGAGAACGCTCACGCCGCTCTTTCGTGGAGTTGCATTATGTGAAGGTGAACATATAGCCAAATACTTGGAAACAGAGATATTTTTAATTTACGCCCTCATTAACTTTTCGTGTGCACTTTCTAACCGACATTTTAACTCGCTAATTCCTTCTTGCAAATCTTTCATATGGTTGTCACTTAAAGAAGATAAGTCTGTCAAACTTCTGGCCAAATAGTTCGAGGTAAAAGTTTTAAATGAATTTACCGACTCAGTTGATATTGCGCGATTCTTTTTCCGTAATGTAATGTTGTCGAAGTCATGTTTTTGAATTAAGTATTTCCAAAGGTTGAATTAATTTTATTTTGGTTTAAATATACCTACCTACTTAAAATATACTGAATTTCGAAATAGCTCCAAGATTGCAAAATAAAATTTTGATTTTACAAAGCATTAAGTAACGGTTAGTTAGATAATTTTATACTTTTGAAATATTCACATTTTAACACTTTATCTTTTAAGAAACCAAAATATTTCAAAACTAAAACATTTGGATATTGTAGTTCTTATTTCAGATGAAAGAGAAAACTAACAGGTTTCCTACTTTGAACCTAATATAATACTATTTTAACTTACTTAAACAGTGGGCTTTCATAACCCACTATAAAATTAATTTGTGTTTACAAATCAAGAATATTGTTTAGTAGTTTAAATTTTAGCCATGATGATGCTGTTACAAGCGAAACCAGTAGGCTATTTATAAAATAATAAAGTAAAAATGATACGTAAACCCGAATAAGTGTTTTTTCATTTAAAAATATTTGGAAGTTTCACCAAGCGCCAATATCAAATATAATAAAATACATACTTAGGTAAATCGTGTGACTTAAAACGGGTAAAATACCTTTTTAGCACCTGTGCAAACCATACTGGTTTTTTTGGTGCCAAGTTGTTTAAAATTGTAGGTAGGTTCGTATTTTTTTATTACAATAAACAAAAGTACCTTATAAAATAGGCTTTAATTTTATTTAAATAATTAGTATTTAGTATTAACCAAGTTTAAAATCACAGATTGATTGTCATTCGTCCTTTTTTGTGTCAGTGTGATTTATTTCGAAATCTCAAAGATGACGAGAGTTTTGACGCCATCGAGTGAAGCGATGTTTATAATTATCTCTTAATTATTGAATCCCGTGAACGTGTACTGATGGTGATGGTGATAGTGTATCGTATGTTTTTTCGTTGCCACCAAATATCGTTTGGCGAGCTTGAGTAAGGAGGCTTCTTTTCCCCTTATAAAACTTTTATGATGTAATAAAAAAGAAACTGAAAACGTTAATGGAAAATGAAAGAAAATAAATATGCAAGTAATGTTTTCTCGAAGTAGTTAACGATATTTTAACCAGAGACTCGAAATACGTTTTTGAAAAGTAAAAAGTAATAAAACATATAAACATAGTTATTGACGCTGTTATCTATATATCGTGCGTGATCATTGTACTTGTGCAAGTAAATGTGGAACATCAAAACTGTTTTTAAGTTCATTTATTTATTTATTTTTATTTTTAAGTTAAATGTGCAGAATCTTTAGGTACAACTTTGAGCATGGATCTGAAAATATCTTATATGATACGGAAGACGTGATAATGTGGCCTAAATGTCCTAGCCTGTCCCAAGAAAGGGAAAAATAAAAAAACGAATTCCCATGATAAATGACGTCACAATCAGCGCCATTTTGTTAAAAAAATAAAACTTGAAATTCAAAATCTACCATTTTATAAAATGTGTTTTTTTTTACAAAATATTATACTGGTTAAAGTTTAGCATAATATATTTTCTAATTGCTTACAGTCGTTTATCAAATTTGTAGTTATCACCATTGTAATATTAATTAAATCAATCAAATCGAATTAAATCAACTGACAGATATAGAATTTATTTTTGTCAAGTTTTATAGTTTTATAAAACGTACTACAAAACTTACATTTTTTTTCACAAGAGCTTTCTCCTGAAAATAATTAAGACAACAAAAAGAATTAACGTATAGACATGATGCAATGACTAAAGGAAACACAGACATTTTTTTATACATGCATACAAATACATAGACTTCTAGAACTGATTCTAAAGCTACTAAATGTACTATGCCGCGTGAAGGATATATTCCTACGATAAAGATAATCAGACCTTAACTCCTTCTTCTAGCAGATATTCGATAACTCTGGCACCGATTCCAACTGCGCCGCCAGTGATCAAAACAACTTTTTCTTTCAAATCGTAAGACATTTTATAAAACTTGCCAAAGGCGTATGGTCCTTATACACACCTCGTTGTACTGCCACAGCTAACATACTGCTGCTATATTTATATCTATCGTGATTTGCAATCATTTGGATTACAAATTATTAAATCAATAATGATATTAATAATAATCAGAAGTACAATCTAATAATGACAACAAAATTGTGTAGATATATTTCAAACGCGCTTAAGTCCATTATAGCCATTATTTTATGATTTTGGGGAACGCGCGCAAAGCGCGAAACTAAACATTTTGGTTCTGATTAATTTATTCTAAGTCTACTGTTTTCTATTGAAATAAGGTTCTAAATATTCATTTTTTTCGATATTGCTTATGTCACAATGTCAGTTAACATCAAAGCCACTAAACTCTAAAACCAATGACAGACCGCCCTGCGCAGTGTCATGGCCGCCATTGTTTTAATTTAGCTGGTTGATTTCGCAATGTGTACTCTGAATTTTATTAAATTATAGCAAAAAATGCGTTACACGAGAGTTGGCTCAAAAGAAGGTGAAGTTCCAGCAAAATGAAAAACAAGAGAAAAAACGGGATGGTTTCTTAGTTTACTAATTTAATTTCACTTTGTTTGAGTGATGTTCTAGTCACTTGGTGATACTTACCATCCAAAACCAGGGATGGACATAACGCACTTGATAGGCGATTAGCGTTTCTTCTTCTTCGTAGTTTACGGTAGATAGGGATAAATAAATTTATATTCTAAAAATTGTTTGTATTAATAAATAATCATGTAATCAATACAATAAACAGTGTTTAAACAGTAAGTAAATAATTCAAATAACTAATTTAATTAACTATTAAAATATTTGCACACCACAAGTAGGTAGAATACGTAGAAATGCTTAAATAATTTTGTAACATCTTTGTATCATAATCATATTTCGCAATTAAATATTTTTTCTTTCTTTCCTTCAACTTCAGTGTTCTGAATGTAACGGAACATATGGATTTAGGTGAAACTTTACAATAATATAGTTTAGACATTGGAATAAAACAGAAATTACAAACTGCCTGCCAGGAAGGCAGATGGTTTATTCTTTCCGGATCCCGTACCAACACAAGGAATAGGGTCTTTATTGAAATTATCGCGACATTGCTTAGGCCAGGTGGCCAGGCTGTAAGTCCCACACAGGTGGCAAGCCGTTCGCGAACCAGACACATATATTCAATCCCAGGCAACGTCATTTTTTTTCAGAAAATTGAAAATATCTACATTTTCCATTTTTTTTGTTTGATTGTAATGCATTGCCAAACTGAGACGTCATTAATGCAAATCTGCGTGAATAAATTTAACACTTTCAAAACCGAAACACGACAATGGCCAGTAATGGTGATATGACAGCAGGGATAAAATTAGTGAATGAAAAATTAGAAAATGGGCATCCAAGAGTTTAGATAGACATATCGGGCACATACATACTACTTTTAAATCTTATGCTACTATTAAAATAGGCTAGGTTTTATTATAGGTATAATAAAACCAAGCCTGTTTTATTTTAATCTAGCCTATTATAGTATTTTGTTTTGTGTTGTTATTGAAACGTAGTTCCTTACGGCAGGCTTGCAGGAGATAGGGATTTTGCTGTGCAACCGAACTGAAAAAAATGTGATACTAAAAAACGTAAGAACAAACCGTGGAATAAAACCGCTAAATGAGACGTGCGCAAGCGCGACATTTGTATACACAAGAGAGAAGTGTATAATACCTTTCTCTTTCTCCCTTACTCCACCCCGCCAATGCATATTACATACTCACGAATTGTGTCGATTCTACAATATCCGAAGGAACTTCGTTCCTACCTGGTGTCCCACGACACCATATTAAATTATATTATTGTCCTTGTTTTGTTAAATTGATAGTAGATTTTATTATCTAGTTCTACTTGAAAATTCCACTATTCGCTTGTATAAAATGTAAATTAATCGTAACTAAAATACAATTATCAATTACATAATAATAAAATATAATATTACATAATAAAAACATACGTTCCTGAAGTCAAAGTCAAATGTTATGCAATATTTTTGAAAGTTGTGCAAACTTTTGTGATTAGTTGGAGCTAGTAGTGACGAAGTTCGATGTACAACTATTGTGCAACTGTCACTCGTTTGTTTTCAAAAAATGTTAAAAAATTAAAACATATGTTTAAAAAATGGGTATCAGTAATGTTTATTTTACATCAAAAAGGTTTCCTCATTTTATACCAACACTAGTTTCTAAAATATCTCTTTCTCATACCGGACTTACTGTCTCACTTAGTTAAAGGGCACATACCGTTTTATATAATAAGCATGGACTTAGGTAGGAGTAAAATTAAGTTGATATTATATATATATATATATCACATTGTAACAGAGACTTAACGATTTTAGGCAACTGGATGTAATTTTTATTTGAGGCTAGTTGCTGATCCTTCAAGATGAGAGCTTAAAATTGACATTATGATGGCAAATAAGATGAGGTTTGTTTAAAAATTCGTAATGAACATTTAAATGTTATCTAATGTAAACTTTGGATTGTGAAAGAAATTAATCATTTATCTTTGGACAAATAATCTTGAGATAAGATATATCTGGTATTTACTCTGAAAATATCCTCGAAAAGCAAAAGCAAATTATTTATAAGCAATTTCCGCGTCAATTTAGCACATTTAACTTTTTTTTCCCTGTGTTGGTCCGGGCTCCTTTGCAGAATAGACCATCTGCCTTCCTATGCCGGGCAGCTCGGAAAAGACGAGCATAGGTTTAACGTCACTAACACCGTAACATCTGACTAGGTGGCAGAGTCTCGCAGCGACTCAACCGGATTGGTACCACCGCCTTACCTATTCCTGTCTGCGCTTGCCGTTGACGTGTTCCTGTTTGAAGGGTAAGGTAGCCGGTAAACCTACTTTTTCTCGAGGCCTAACATCCT
>NJDD01002473.1:47703-62839 GCA_002245505.1 Calephelis nemesis
ATATTATATATTTATTTTTTATGTTTTTTTTATTTTACATTTAGTTTCATGTTCAAGTACTTTTATGAATGCTGAAGTTTGTTTGCCTATTTTTTTACAAATTTAAACCACGTCAGCGTTTATATTCGCGCTCGGAATTTGCGAGTACTTACAGCTCATTCTAATTACAGTATTCAATGTTAATCTATATATTAATACGTGATGCCAAAACTTTGGACCCCTTTTTACGAAAATTGCGCGGACGCAGGAGCATAAAAATTGGCACACTTGTAGAAGTACAGAAGGCTAATATTTTTCAATAATAATGCTTAAAGCTTAAAGTACATTAAATCAATAAATAAAATATTACCCACACTACCATGCTTTTGACACAAACAAACAAATATATTGGTGATAACGATAAAAGATCACAGATGGTGCACTAAAAAGTTTGGAAACAAAGTAGTTGGTCTTGAGAAATGAAGATGGAGTTCTTATCAACAAGATGTCATGAATGAATTTCGACCAACGGACGACCACTAGTATAAATAAATGAGTAATAAATGGAAGTAAAGTTGTTTTTCGTACTAGGTTTTATTAGACACTGGCTGTATAAAGTGGCCGTTTATTGTTCCCTGTGGATTTGTTACAGAAAAAATCGATAGATGATTAAATATAGGAATGTAATCGTAGTCAACTCAATTTTGTTTTATTACACTTTTATAATTTTCTCGAAAACTTATTCTGGCGAAAATATACAACTGACAGCGGATTTTTAATTATCTTGCAGGCAACACTAAAACAATTGCAAATCAATCGAATCGTTTCTCGTACCTAGTGTGAACTTCACAGGAATTATTGCTCTTTACAAAGAGGCCGGAACTCTTAAAGATAAACTTCTTATTTTGCCAACTTCGAAGAAAGTGATACGATTTATAAATACAGATTTATATTTCTGAAACATGTGATTTCCGAAGTGGTCCTATTGCCACTAAGTCTGAAACTGAAGATGGAATCCCAAGGAAATCAATGACATTTCTCAAATTTTGCCTACTTTAAAAATGAAGAGGTTACATGGCTTTATTTGTATAATAGTAAAACTATACGATTTTTCCCTCATTTTTAGACCAATATAAAAAAACTTTTTTTTTATTTGAAAGAGTTTACTTCCTAGGCGGTCTTATTGCTAACAAATCTAGGTCTGATGATGGAATCTTTGAGAAATGTAGAAAAACACCCTGTATGATATTGAAGTTGGAGTCCTTTTTTAGCAGTTTTTTACTGCATTTATATGTTTGTGTACGGCATAATATACAATAGAAATTCAGCTTTTAGCAGGTTAACTTCGCTTAAATTATTTTGAAAGTGTAGTATTGGCATTGGAAGTAAACACAGTTCTACTTTTTATTTAAAAAAACTCATTTGACATAAAATAAATGTTGCTAGAATATGACATTTGGATTTGTTTTGTATTATTCCACAAAACAATATTAGTTGTAATAATTAGCAACCTTGGACAGAGTTGTATCTAAACCAATCAACTCTTTTCCAAAAATCCTGCGCTTTTAAGAACATTTGTCTATTGTAATTAAGGCGCCATCATTAACAATAAGTTGGTTACGATTTGCTGGAGACGTGTGGCAATTTTCTTTTAAAATACAGTTTTACACTCAAAAAGTAAGTTTGTTGGGCTTTACTTCATGGCAATTTATTTAAATTAACGTATGTTTTGAGAAAATTGTTTCATTTAAAATTAATTTTTAGTATAGATATATTATAACTACTAAATGTCTAAGAACATCAGATATTAGCCCCTATCGCCAAAAAAATACAAAACTTGTGCAGGAACGAACATCTATTTTTTTCGTTTCACATATTTTATAAGAGTTTTACTTCGTGTCCCAAAAAATTACATCTCCTATTTTATTTTAACGCACATTCGCAATAAGACATTTACTCTCGCGTAACTTAACGTACATTTCACTAGCTCTTTTCTACATTTATCTATTCCCTAACTAATATTTAGAATAATAAATATTTACTACATCTAAGTCTTCTTCTAAAAGAGAGAATAAACAAATATATTTCTTACACAGCGAATTTACGTATACTATTCCTTGTAATAAAGGCGTATATTTTACTGTAGCACAGTAATGAAACGTCAGCTTTTGTTAGTCAGTTGTGAATTAATGATTTAGATAATTCATAACCGAAATCTTATCTTAAATCCTTCGTCATTGCAACTATTGAAATGATAATTTTTCTTTTATCAATTTCGGAATTTAAATTTCATCGTTTCCACGATACATGTCGAAAATTTTTTTTTTAAACATAGCATGTTAACGTCATTATATTTTTTGCTAATAGTTAAAAGGCAATAAACGAGCACAATAAGCTAACAAACAACCGGGATATCTCTTATCTCCAGAATAATTTCTTATGCAATGTATAAACACTTGGTGAAATGTAAATACAGCTATCCAAGAGTAACTTGCAAGTTTGGACTTGGAACATAACCTTTCTGAGCTTGGTTAAATCAGCCCTGCCGATAGAAACACGGACGTACGACCTAAGTTCAAATTGAAATTTATTTTATTAAAATTCAAATTTAATTTGAATTTATCCACTTTCACACAACCACAATCCCACACGGATGCAAACCGATGTTTTAATTCGTGTGGAACCCCTGTTAAAATTGCAACAACGTCAAAGCCTAATGTTTTCGCTATTGTACGATATTCTTAAAGTTATAAAACGATTACCTATCAAAAAAGGTTGTCTTCGTTTACCCCGTTTCCAGACAATAATGGTATAATTCGTGTCGGTGGTAGGGTGATTTCCCAATTTATATCAATTCAAAAAATTCTCCATATATCTATAAAACAAAACCTCAAATTTTCTTGTGTATAAAACAAAACTTTACTAAAATATTAATCTCCACTGCAGATTTTTACAATCTACCTAATCTAACCTTTATTTGGCAGCAATGTTGTTGATTTTGCAATGCGAATATTTAGTCCGGTTAAGTACTAAGAACCTCGAGGTAAGCAACATATTAGCTATTTCAAAAAAAAAATGTGAATCCTATATTCAACTGCAAAATACTGTCTGAACTGAGGAGCCACCTGGAACTCGTTGAGTAATAAATGAATATTTTTGAAAATGGATTCAGAAGTGGAAGGACTCCTTTCACGTCCTAGATGACAAAAAGCCGTGGTCTACTGACGCATACATGAAACCAGAACGAGCTTAGAGCTGTATCGACCTTGTACAGTTCCAACACTTGTCGCAATCACGTACGCAGTACCGAATCGTAAGCCTCTTTATAGTCAATCCAGGCAGTGGAAAGACCTTCTTCGAACTTGTTGGTTAATAGCTATGTCAATGAGGAGTAGTTCCTTAGTACCACGAGACCCAACCCTACATCCATTTAGAGCAGGATTTGAAATATTTGCATATAAGTGCTTATTTAATTTTGAGGTCAAAATGGATGTAAGTAATTTATAAAACGTAGGTAGGAACATAATGGGTTTAAAGTTTTTAATATCCATGGTACTGCCTGATTTATGGAGTCATAAAGTGATTCCTGTTGTTGTAAAATATGGGCGTGATGTAGATTCGATGGTCTCTTGGAATTGATCCGCTAAGCCAGCGTGAGGAAATATGAAAATAGATTTTGTCATTCTTCACTTCAACATCATAATATTTTTACCATATCTATTGCTGTCACTAAACTGGACTAACTTAACTAAAGTGGCTTTCGTTTGGCATGATCTCAAGTACCTACGTGTAACGTCCAATATTGATGTGTAATTTTACTGTCATTATTAGATTAAATTTTTGATTATTATTACCATTACTGATTACATAAGACGTTATCCAAATGATTGCAAATCACGATAGGTATAGATATAAATACAGCAGCAGTATGTTATCTGTGGCATTTCTAAAAGGTGTGTGTAAGGACCACACGCCTGCGTTTTTCATCACCATTCGATATTTTTTGGCAAGTTTTATAAAATGTCTAACGATTTAAAAGAAAAAGTTGTTTTGATCACTGGTGGCGCAGTTGGAATCGGTGCCAGAGTTATCGAGTATCTGCTGGAAGAAGGAGTTAAGGTCTGATTATCTTTTTCGTATGAACTTATACTTCACGCGGATTAGTACATTTCGTAGTTTCAAAATAAATTCTAGAAGTTTATGTATCATGCTTGAATTAATTTCGCTCATTCTTTTTGTTGTCTTGTTAAATATTGAAGAACCTTTAATGAAAAAATAAAATAAAAACGGCGGGTTGCACTCCGGGAGTGCCAACAGAAGTGAAAACTTAAATATTAACGTTGTGCATTTTTGATATTTTGGAATGGTTAGGGAATAATTTTGCACGAATTGCTTTAATTATCAGTATGAAAGTACTTACTTTATGTAGTAGAATACAATATTAATTTATTGCGCTATCGTACACAAACATGACAACACGAACAATCGCGCAAGCGCCATGCGCCGTCTAAATGAAACAGCAGGCGCAAGCATACATTTTTACCGCCCCGAAGAAAGAGAGGGGGATACTCCTCTCCTATGGCGCGCCGACTGTTTACTCTCCATCCGTCTTACAAATTTTCGATCAGGTCACGTGTCCTGACGCGAGTTTTGAAGTTTTTGTCCATTCCAAACAAGTGGGCAACGCCGCTAAATAAGTTTTCACTTCAATAAATTTTACAGAGATATCTGTCAGATGATTTAATGAAACTTTGATCGATTTAAATTAATGTTACAATGACAAATTTTGAAAAACAAATGTAAGCTATTAGAAAATATACTTAATATGCTAACTGTAAACAGTATACATAAAAAATACGACATTTATTGATAATGCAGATTTTAAATTTCAAGTTTAATTTTTTTTACCAAAATGGCGTTGATTGTGACGTCATACCTTGGGGATAAGTTTTTTTTAATTTGTCCCTTTTCTTGAGACAGCTATGACATTTACACACACTAGGTCACACTGCCTCTTCTTCCGTATCATTTAAAGTATTTTCAAATTTGTGCTCAAAGTTGTGCCTAAATATTCTGCACATTCAATTTAAAAATGAAAAAACTTAATAGCAGTTTTAATGTTCCACATGTACTTGCTTAATGATCACGCGCGATGTATAGATAAAGCTACATTAACTATGTTTTTATTTCATTTATTTTTGTTTATGATTATTAATAAAAATAAATAAATTAAAATCATGTTTTATTATTTTTTACTTTTTCAGGAACTTAATTCGAAGCTCTGGTTAAAATATCGTTAACTAATTCGAGAAAACATTATATATATCGACGCAAGAAAGCGTAAACGCTGTTACCCTCGAATTTTCGAATATACGTTTTCCACGCCGTTAGAATCAGAAAAAAAATCTGCGTCGAATGAACCGCCTCTCGTAGCTCTAGGACAAAAAAGTTTTGGCGATTCTTGAAATTATCTCAGACTTTATATTGCCCTTTATATACTCATTGAAAACGCGTGTTTTTTGGAGTGAAGGTATGGTATAAGGTATACACCTGGCTGGATCATAATTAATTAAATTATGACCATGGTTACTGCTTTTATGCAGTACATCATTTTTAGACAAACTCGGGTTATATGTGGATCATCATAAAATACTATGGTGTATATGTATATCAACATAAAATACTACATCATAAAATTCGAGGTGGTCGAAAACATGACCTATCTTTTTAAAAATGAAACACCAAAAAAAGTTGTCTTAGATGTGGTAGTCGCGTAACAAACATACAAAAAAAAAGTTCATTAAAATTGAGAACCTCCTCCTTTGTCGGATTTCGCTAAAAGCTAGCCTACCTGGCGAAGTTAAGGCAACGCTTGACATTGATAGATACTGACAAACTGTAGCTGAAACATTACAATACTAGTTTTCCTATTTATTGTTTCATAAGAACCTTCTCCTGGCGACAACTAACACAAATAAAAATTAGAGAAATTGGAACTTCCATTCACGCGTTATGCAATGACTAAGGGAAATTAGGGTTTGGTTTTATTTATAGAAAGAATATTTCGATATATACGAATGAAGGGGTTTATGTAATAATAATAATAATCTACAAGCTGTGTACTCTACTGATGGTAAAAACCATTCGTAGCTTACTCATTATAGATGTTAAAAACGTTGTTATCTTATTGCCGAGTTGTTAGCCTAAGAGCGCAAGATGTTTTTTTAGCTATATTTATAATGAACTAGCTGTCCCGGCGAACTTCGTTTCACCCGTTCAATATGGGAAATAATGTAGTAGTTATTTCCATTTTCCGTGCAATTTTCCCGGTTTTTCTCTTCATAAGAACCTTCTCCTGATAATAGCTAACACAATGATGAAATAATAAGCCATAGCGGTCCACTCCTTCGGAAGTTATTCACTTACCAACATATTCAGCGATTCATTTTTATATTATAAACTAGCTGTCCCTGCGAACTTCGTTCCACCCGTTCAGTATGGGAAATAATAAAGTATTATTTTTCCCATTTTCCTTGCAACTATCCCGGTATTTTTTACGAAAACCTTCTCCTGATAATAACTAACGCAATAAAAAAATAATTAACCAAATCGGTCCAGCCGTTCGGAAGTTATGCGCTTACCAACACATTTAGCGATTCACTTTTATGTTATAGATTAGCCGACTTGACAAACTTTGTACCGATTAACATTGACAACTATTGACAATTTTTAAGCAAAAATAAAATATAGATTTACTATTTATATTTTGCAGTGAAAGCAATTTTCTCAGTTTTTTTTCTTCGATGGGACTTTCTCCTAACGATAACTAACACAACAAAAACTATATATAGCAAACTGTTCCTCCTGCAATTACCAACGGTAATCGGTATTCATTTTTATGTATAGCTGTAAAACGCGACTACTCCCGCTTATTTAATATTTAGCTCTCCAACGGCTTTAGTTATCCGTTCAGATTTAGAGAATCCTATCAAAAGTCTTTTTTTTTAAATATTAACATCAGTTTAGCTATTTTGACATTTTTGACAACTCTTAACAGAAGTTTTTTCATTATTGAAAAACACAAAGAAAGTTTGAATTCGGTTAAAAAGCTGAAATATGTGTTTCGTTTTCGCGGTACAATGCCTAAACTGATTTTAATGTATTTTTTTTTATTAGTTGGGCCTTCAAAGAAGGACAAAGGCTACTATTTACCTATACAAAATCTGGCGAGTACCGTGGAAAAGTTTAATAACTAAAATACTCAATCGAATTATATATATCTACCGCGGCCCGCGGGTAACAACTAGTATATCTCTATATAAAAAAAATCAATGCCACTTTTTGTTGAAATTTTATAACCCAAGAACGAGCTCACCTATCCGAATCAAACGTTAAGGCTTTGCTCGGTTTATGTGAAGTTTCCATAAAATCGTTCGAGCGGTTCTTCATTTTTTTGTAACAAATGAATTCAATAAATAGCGGACATCGCATTTTTTGTAACAAATGAATTCAATAAATAGCGGATCATTTTGTTAATGGATATGTTATGGATATTTTTCAGTCAAATTGAAACATTTTTCAGATAGGGATTGTGATGACATATTGAAACCTTTTTCAGTTGTTTTCTTTTTCTTTTTTTGTTTTGTTGTGTTATCTATGTATGTCATTCATGTGGTCATATGTACGTAGCAAAGCACGTCGCTGGCTAATTATAAAACATTTTGTTCGTGTGTTTATGAATAAGTAAGTCATCTGATCAATTCGTTTCAGCACGTGGCTTTCCTTGATATTTTGGAAGAACAAGCTATAGCGTTGCGAAACAAGTTAACGAAGAGATTTGGTGATAAAAAGGTGAACTATCACAAATGCGACGTCCTCGATGAAGACCAGTTATTTGGTGCCATTCAAGCTGTGAAGGATGAGTTCGGTTACATAGATATTGTGATCAACAACGCCGGGATTATGAACGACAGCATACCTCTTTACAAGAAAGAAATAGCATTAAATGTGGTACGTGTAAATAAATTGTCTTAATTCAATAGGGGCCGACCGCTCTCCAACGGAACACCTCGGAGAGGCGAGCATCGGTTCTTATTATATCACCGATACTAACATTACGTAGCTACAGTTTTGTTCGTAGAACGTCATTATCGCCGTTCTGTGATAGGGAACACCCCGTAAAAAAATAGTCGGCTTATTTGCGTTCCAGTCCCATGAAAAAGATTTTTAAGGGTCCATATACGCTAAAATACGTCAGCAGTATAATGTCTTTTTATATATAAAGCTATTATGGATCTTGGTGACATAAATACACAAGATTAACATGAATATGCTTTATATGACTAGTGTTTCCAAAACACGGTTCATTTCACTTTGCTCGATAGAAGAAAAATAAAAGATTAACCCATTTTTGAAAGCAAAACCCAACTGTCTACTTCAATTATGAAAATATCGACACCAGATTTAATATAAACATAGATAAGTACTATACCTAAAAGATAAGTGTTCCAGTTTTTATACTTTTTTTCAAATTACTTTTATAGTGTCAAACATAGTGATTTGTCGCTTAAGACGTTTACTTTAGAGCGCAATATTTCATAGTAATCATGGAACGGGGGAGTGCGGTGAATGGCTCTTCTGGCTGACTAAGTATGGGGCCTTAAGATGGTTCGCAACAGTTTTAAGCTTCTTTGCAAATAAAATGCTCACCATTTTTGTGTCGCAATTTAGAGTATAAAAGTAGCAAAAAATCTAAAATTAATGTAAGTCAAATAATCACAGGATGTATCATAATCAAATAAATGAAAATTAATTGATTTAAATTGATTGAATTGATTTATTTTAGACGACTCCGGTCACATTGACGTTAAAGTCAATAGAATGGATGAGAAAGGACAAAGGGGGAAAGGGAGGAGCTGTTATCAACATTTCGTCTGTCTCCGGATTGATGCAAGAGTCATTCCTACCTATTTATTTTGCTACAAAAAGTGCAGTTCTGCAGTTCAGCAATTGCATTGGAGTAAGTGTTTTTGCTATTTACTTTTGATAATATGTTATTTTGAAAATCCTGTAACTATATTTCCTATCCTATTCTATTATTATTATTTTAAATGCTGGCAGGTAAAGGTGACAATTGACTTAATCTTTATTTTTCACTTATTTTCATATTAGTACACAGTATTTATTATTATTATTTATTTTATTTATCTTATTATTATATTGATATATATTATTTGATATGAATTTCTTTTCTAAAGATGCACAAAATGAAAGTTTTTATTCTTTACAATCTCTTAATAGCTCTAATAGTGATGAGAGTTTTCACAGTACAATTGAACCATTTCTTTCAGAAACTCTCTCCTCGTTATTCTCAGATTTTACAAAAAATTTTAACATCATACATATAAATGCTCAGAGCATCCCGGCTCATTACCCCGACATGCTTGCTTCATTTGATTGTAATAATATTCATGCAATTTTAATTTCCGAGTCCTGGTTAAAACCATATCTACATTCAAACAGTTATTCTTTGCCTGGTTTTGTGTTGATCCGGAATGACCGACTCAACAAAGCTGGTGGTGGAGTGGCTATTTACCTTCGAACTGATATACCTTATAATTTAGTTAGTTCTTCAACTCAACCTCCTCCTGATGGTGAAGCCGAACATTTGTTAATTGAAGTGATCATATCGCACTCAAAATTATAACTTGGAGTTTTTTATAATCCATCGCTATTAAATAGTTATTTTAACTCGTTTGAAAATGTACTTAATAAATTTGTGCCTTTATATAACCATACAATTATCATGGGTGATTTCAATACCTGTTTATTAAAAGCAGATTACAGGAGCGTTAAATTAAAAGCCGTTGTTGAAGGGTGTAACTTAAATATTCTTCCGTCGAGTGCCACTCATCATTTTCCAGGTTGTACACCATCTCTGCTCGATCTTGCTGTTGTCTCTCGCCCTGAACTAATATCTGAGTTTGGGCAGATTAAAGCCCATGCTTTTTCATATCATGATTTGTTATTTATGTCTTATAAAGTGCGTCATCGAAAGTTAAAACCCAAGGTCTTACTGCAGCGCAACTTTAGTAGAGTGAATAGTGATCTGCTCAGTGAAGATGCTCGCAATATTGATTGGTCTCCTGTATTAACAGCCTCAACAGTTGATGAAAAAGTGGAATTATTCTCATCTTCGCTTATTCAACTTTTTGATATTCATGCTCCTATTAAAGCTGTTAAAATTAAGCATGTTCATAAAGTCGCTTATTCATAGGAAAAATAGAGCTAAAACTAAGTTGAGACAGAATAACACAGACGAAAATCGTGACAAATACGTAAGGCTACGAAATCGCTGCAATACCATGTGTAGAGATGCTCAAAGACGATACATTCATGCATCAGTCGAAAACGGCGATACAGCAAAAACCTGGAAGTTTTTGAAATCACTAGGAGTTGGGAAACAAAACTTGAGTACAATCACATCTAATATAGATATTAATGCACTGAATAAATATTTCTTTTGCCCTCCGTGTACTCTTGACAGTAAACAGAAGTTGGTGACATTAAATTCTCTTTCGGATCTCCCAATACCTGATTCCCCTCCGTTTAAATTTCAAGAACTTACTGCAGGTGTTGTTGAGAAGTTTATATTATTATCTATTCCTTCGAATGCTGTGGGTTGTGACGATATAAGCCGTAAGATGATTATCCCTATCCTTAAAACTGTTTCTCCTATCATATCCCATATCCTTAACCATTCCCTTGACACTGGCACTTTTCCTGATAAATGGAAAGAAGCCAAAATAATTCCGCTCCCTAAAAAGTCCAATCATCTAGCTCAATCCGATTTTCGTCCAATATCCATTCTTCCGTTTCTGTCGAAAGTTTTAGAAAAAGCTGTTCATAAGCAACTTTCTTATTATATGACGTCCAATGGTTTGCTTAATTCCGCACAGTCAGGATTTCGTCCAGGTCATAGTACTTTTACTGTCCTCGTCAAGATTTCCGATGATATTCGTTCTGGTAAGGATAAAAGGCGGCTCACAGTACTAACTTTAATTGATTTTAGTAATGCTTTTAACACCGTTGATCACCAAATACTGCTAAGTCTCCTGAGATCTCATAACATATCTCCAACAGTACTTAACTGGTTTCAAAGTTATTTAGAGGGACGTAGACAACGAGTTAAGGCGGGGGATATTTGCTCGGATTGGTCAGCTTGCTCTGTTGGTGTGCCTCAAGGTGGTGTCCTATCTCCTCTTTTATATATAAAAATATAGTTAATATTTATCTATAAAAGACACCACATCTTTTTTATTTTTATATATTTGTTAATTCTATTACCAACCAATTATCTTCCATCGCTCACGTGTACGCAGACGATCTCCAACTATATACCCAAGCGGCTATTAATGATCTTTCTCTTGCTATCTCTAATTTAAATGATGATTTATCCAAAATAGCGGATTGGAGTAAAAAATATGGTTTAGCCATAAATCCAAGTAAATCCCAAGCAATAATTATAGGTGGCGCTAAAATTATTCCGAAAATTATTACACCATTAATTAAAATTTGTGGAGTATTTCTCCAGCCAATTTTCGGAATAATTATGTGTATAGAAGACAAATAGGAGATGCAAGATTGCATAAAATTCTAACTGTAATAACATTAATTAGTTGATGTGGTTTAAGTTCGAAAATATGTTTTCAGATGCCAGATTATTACAACAAAACTGGAGTTCGAGTGGTGACCATATGTTTTGGACCGACTGAGACGGCGCTTATCAGTACTCGTTTGTTGGGATCATTTGATGAAGATATCCACAACAGCATCAGAAGTATTCTTGAGACGTTCCCTATCCAACAGTGAGTAGAAACGAACATTTTTTTGCGATAACGAAACGTTAATGCTTGCCATGGACGTCGACGTCCAATTCAAATTGTAGACTACGAAGCGAGTAGCCAATAAACCTAAATCGATTGACGAAATTTTACTATTGTAAGATTTCGTCAATTTCTAATCATTTCTAATCTAGTTTAATAATTTACACAAAACATATTAAAATATTTATTCTCAACTTACTCAGACATCAATAACATATTATAATAATAAATGCACCAATGCCAAATTTGAAACCCAAAGTTAGTGTTAGTGCAGACCGGCGACGTAAACCCTACCTGTTTCATGATCGTGTTCAGGTTTGGAGGGTAGAGTAACGTCAAAGTTATGTCTCCAAAATGTCAGAATGGCAACTCAACATTAAAAGTCTTGAAAGTTTATTGGCAGTGTGCATTTCTTACCATTAGCCACCTGTGGGCTTAATGCTATTTGCTAGTTTCATTTATATTTTTTCTTGTCGTAAGAAGAATCAAAATTTACCAAATGTTTCAATTTGTTTTTTTTTACACAGGCCTGAATCTGCAGCTAAGGCTTTAGTCAAAGTTATCAAAGTCGGAGAGAGTGGCAGCACCTGGCTGGCGGTGAACGACCAGCCTGTGAAAGAGATTACAGAATCCGTTAAAAAAGCGTACAGTATCCTAAAAGAAACTTTCGTTAGTAATTAAATGTGAATAAAAGATATTTTATCGAACTCTTTTGTGTTTAATAGTTGTGATTATAATATTATTAAAACTTAACATCGATCTGAAAAAGTGTAGCCTGTAAATATACCATATATAACTGTTTATAATGTCCCAGTAGACCCTTTGGAATCCAGAGCGTGATGGCCCCGGCACTGTGTAGCTTATATAAAGAGTGGCTATAGAAAAAATCGAACTAAAAATGTTTTGCTTGCATTCCAAGTGAAAAACGTTACTAAACTTTATCGTTGTCAGAAACCCTAGTTCTATTAATAGTCTGACATCTAATGACCCGCAGGGCAAAGAGTTTATTTTTTTTATACAAGAAAAGGCAAACGAGCGTGTGGGGTTACGTGATGGAAAGTGATCACCGCCGCCCACGGACATCTGCAACACCAGGAGTCTCACATATGCGTTGCCGACCTTTAAGAAATGAGTACGCTCATTTTTTTTCCTAAGTTCCCTAAGTCATAATTGTTTGAGAATACCGCCCTCAGTAACTGATTCCACAAAGCTGTTGTGCGAGGTAAAAAATGTCTTCGGAATCGCACAGTTGTAGATCGCCACGCATTAAGATGATGAGAATGATACATTAATCTCTGTCGCGAAGTCCGAAGTTGGAAATCAGAGGCTAGAATTAAACCAAACAACTCCTTAGAACATTCCCCATGATAGATGCGGTAGAAAATATTGAGGGACCCAACATCTATATGCAGCGCCAAGGAATCAAGCCGATTACTAATTGCCCGGTCATTGACAATTCGAATTTGCTCTACGTTGAATGCGGTCAAACGGAAGGAGCTGGTACTGTGGAGCCCCCGCCCACAGTTAAGAACAGTACTCCATATGAGGCCGAATTAGCGCTTTGTATAGTTGCAAGTGATGGGTCGGCTTGAAATACTGTCTCGCTTTACTGAGCACACCAAGTTTTTTAGAGGCGAGAACCTTCTAATCCAGATGGCCACGAAATTGAACATCACTCGAAATGTCAACGCCAAGTATACCAATGCAGCCTGTGGCAGTTAGAGAAACGCTCTCAAATCGTGGAGATGCGACGAAGAGAATCTTTTTAGCGGAAAACGCGCAAACTTGTGTCTAGTTAGGGTTAAATTGCACCAAATTTTGCTGGCCCCAAAACAAATTTTCAGTCAGAAGATTGTCAATTTTAGACACAAGTTGGTTTCGGCTCTCAATAACATGTTCCCGAGATATATATTATGTCGGCCAAAGTAGTGTCGTCTGCGTAGCAATGAGTGTTACTAATTTGCAACATGTCATTGATATGCAGAAGAAACAGAGTAGGAGAAATATGCCGTCGACAACAACCTTGATGCTACGCTCCGTCAAAAAACTCATGACCCATTTGCATAATTTCTCAGAAAGATCGTTAGAAGGAAGCTTCGATAGAAGCACCTTGTGCGACACCCGATCAAAAGCTTTCACTATATCCAAACTGACACAGAAAGTCCAATTCGTTTGATTAATATACTCTCGGTCTAAGCACTCTGCTCGTCATTCTTTTTACTCGTTACAGGCAAATGAAGCAGCGTGAAGACGATAAATACTTACAAATGTGATTTCGTCATTACAACAACGATTAGGTACATTTTAAAACAGAAGCACTATAATTTAAAAGTTTTAATAAACCCCGATAATGTTTGTTATGTAGCTAAAAACCATTTCGATCCCGCCAGCTTTTAAAAAGAATAATCCGCAACAAAATCGGACAACCCATTCAAAGGTTACGAATATGATGCCACAGACAGACAGATAGACATACAGATACACATACACACACTATCAGACACGTCAAATTTATATCACACCTCTTTTTCCGTCGGTGGTTAGTAACAGCAACTACCAAATTATCTTATTATTATTAAAACTCTTAGATGTAGCTGTATAATTAATAAACGAAATAGGTACTTCATTGAATACGCTGGACAAACTGGAACGAGGAATCTTCAATCTAGTCAAGTTTGCGGGAGGGAGAAACGACTTTTAAAAAAATATCTAATTTAGTACTAAAACTAAAACAATTTTAAAGATTAATATTTCTAATTGTTACAATTATATAATTAAACGACTGAACAGAGTTGGATGTTTTAATCGAATGAATCCATAAGCTACGTGTAAAACTTACTCTGGTCCCGGTTCACACGCAGCCTAAAATCCCTGTGAATAGGTCAAATGCTGTCTATGCATTTCTATAAATTTTAAAGAAAGAAAAAATTTCGCCCCAGACAGGATTTGAACCTGTAACCTTTCGTCTCAAGCCGACGAATGCTCTAACCAATTGAGCTACTGAGGATTCAAGTCCCGTGGCGAAATTTTTTAATTCCTTTCTAACCCGTTAACGCGGGTAGTTATGTCCTTTAGATACACAATTCTGAGTACCCACCAAATGAGTTCATCACCGATAAAATTCACATTTTTTTAGAATGGACATAACTTTCGTTACTTGCATGGTATTTTTTATTTTTTTATTTTTTTTAGCACTTGCCCTGTGCGTGGGATAAATTTCTATAAATTTTAAAGAAAGAAAAAATTTCGCCCCAGACAGGATTTGAACCTGT
>NJDD01002473.1:63341-75652 GCA_002245505.1 Calephelis nemesis
AAATACGATGCAAGTAACGAAAGTTATGTCCATTCTAAAAAAATGTGAATTTCATCGGTGATGAACTCATTTGGTGGGTACTCAGAATTGTGTATCTATAGGACATATATAATATTTATTATATAGAAATAGAAATTTATCCCACGCACAGGGCAAGTGCTAAAAAAAATAAAAAAATAAAAAATACGATGCAAGTAACGAAAGTTATGTCTATTCTAAAAAAATGTGAATTTCATCGGTGATGAACTCATTTGGTGGGTACTCAGAATTGTGTATCTATAGGACATAACTACCCGCGTTAACGGGTTAGAAAGGAATTAAAAAATTTCGCCACGGGACTTGAATCCTCAGTAGCTCAATTGGTTAGAGCATTCGTCGGCTTGAGACGAAAGGTTACAGGTTCAAATCATGTCTGGGGCGAAATTTTTTCTTTCTTTAAAATTTATAGAAATTTATCCCACGCACAGGGCAAGTGCTAAAAAAAATAAAAAAATAAAAAATACGATGTCTATGCATTTATTCTTATAGTAGGATTCCGTTCAGTGTCAGAGACAAATACTTTGAACGCACTTTCCTCGTTCCTAGTATCGTGTTAGGTATTGGATTTTAATATTTCATTGTAGTATTTGTAGTCTGTGAGAACGAGATTAGGTGGATTCCGTGGAACGGTAATGTAATATTTTTTGGATTAGGTGCGACTTACTCCCATGAAATACCTAATCCCGGAACTTAATCCAATATTTATGCCTCGCCTCTATTTCGATTACAGTTTCGATTTTGGTCTTCAGCTTTAGATCTCGATATATTCATAAGTCATTAAACAAGTTGGTCCTTCAAGCCGGATGTTAAAAAAAAGTATATAAAAATATTACATATTAAAAAAACTTAAAATAAAAGATAAACGGGCACACATAAACAGAAGTTACAGGTGATTACGACAAAATGGAAACTGTAAATAAAATACTCTCGATGCAAATGGAATCGTACGAAAATGTTTGCAAAAGCAAAAATCAACTTCAAGAAAAGCCCATAAGTTAGAATGACACTCGACTACATTGAAACGCGATTAACTATTTCGGATAAGTATTGGAATAGTTTTAGTAACAATCACAAACAGCTTGTAGCAGGAATCCCCAAAGCAAATAGAGGTAAGATACCCTACTTTGATAATGATATTAGCACTGAAATAGAAGAAATTTTCTACAGCTATAGGGGTGAATTAAATACCAATTATAAGACCATTCAGCCAGACATAGAATTTAAACATTGAGAACAGCAACAAAATAGAATTACCTCCTATTAGTTTACCAGTATTTTCGGATTATGCAGAATGGCAATAATTTCACGACCTTTTTGATGCATTAATCCACAGAAATAATTCCCTAGAAATCTTT
This sequence comes from Calephelis nemesis, assembly GCA_002245505.1. NCBI lineage: Eukaryota > Metazoa > Arthropoda > Insecta > Lepidoptera > Riodinidae > Calephelis > Calephelis nemesis. The sequence goes on from NJDD01002473.1 coordinate 64,736, forward strand.
CAAAAGTTGCTTTATGCAAAAACTAGTTTGACTGGTGAAGCCGCAACTCTATTGAAACAATATCCGATAACCGGAGATAATTACAATAAATGTTGGTTTGAATTCGTACTAAACTCAGGCTACAACAATAAACGATACATAGCGAATTGCTTTTTTAAAAAGTTCTTTGGACAAAAATCCATCATTCATGAATCTCCTAACGCTTTGCTTCTAGACACTACAGTCGAATGTCTAAATAGCTTAAAAATATTAAATTTACTTGTAGAACATTGATATGCAATCATTGTTTGTTTATATATTTGTGTCAAAGCTAGATCCTGAGAGTATAAAACAGTGGTTGGAAAGGATAAGTAGTGATGATACAAATACTTTACCTACATTTGAAAAATTAAAAACGTTTGTTAAGTCCAGTTTTCGTAGTTTAGAAATGATGGCGACGACTAACAAAAGTTTTAAATCAATAAAATCGGAATCGTATCATACGACTATAGACACGCAGTGCTAATTTTGTAATAGCGACGAACATTATATCTATAGCTGTAAACAATTGACAAATCAATCTGTACATGCCAGATGCAACTATGTGCAGCGGAATAGTTTTTGTTATAATTGTCTTATTCCAAATCACATTGTTCCAAAATACAACAAACAAACTAACAAAATATAAGTTGAACCGCACCATTCTAAGCAATTATAGAATCGTTGTTCGGAATACACATTACCTGAAATAAAAACACACAGAAATATTATCTGATTATATCAATATTCAAAGAAATTGTTTTCGTTGGCAATGATAATGGTATGGTACCAATCGTATCTACTTCCAAGGTACGCTCTTTCAATTTTCTTCATCGGTTCAGAAATTACCGTAAAATCGATTAACATAATATGTAAAAGTTCAACATGTAACCTCCACTTTCATTTAAAGTGGTTAAATAACAGCGCGCCACACCGATTAATATAGGACGATTGATGGCTGTCCATTCAGGTCAATTTTATCGTAACAACTTTTAAACTATTAAATACACTTAAAGCGACTTATGTGTCAATTTTAGTAAGAATTACATAAATAGTCTGAACAATTAATTGTAAACAAGTCTTTAATTTAAATGAATGTTGGATATAGTGGGTTCTAGTGGGTGCTGTTACGGACTTTTGTGAAGATATTTTCAGACGGATAATCTTACGGTATATCATATTCGTCGAATTCGAACGGCGTAGGCAACGCACTTACTTGGTCTTGTATTGCTACGAAGAATCCTTTTGTTTCACCAAATATATTTTTACACATAGATTTTAATTATGCATTTTAACAAATCTAGTACTTTACAATAATTTCTTACTTTTTTCTAATACTAGTCATATATCAATTTGAACAATATGTCACTGCTTCGTCTGTACAATAATAATATACTCATAAGTTTAATTGAAAAAGTTCGCAAAGAAAAAACAAGAGGAACAAAAGTTGTTCTCGCGATAATGGCGACGGCACGAGAAACTTTTATCGAGCCCTTCCCCTTCCCCACTCACACCCCTCATACATCCATCCTGCCAGCGGGAAGTTTATTATTTATGATGATTCAAGCCAGTAAATTACTGCTTTGACTTACATAAACAATGTCTACTATTTAATACCTACCGTCTCTCATGGGCATACATACATTTATCATAATCTCAAAATTTGTTACAGAAATCAGAATATTATTATTGCAATTTAAAATACGGGTTGATGTTTAAAATTAGAGACAACCATAAAATTGTATTGCCGATTTACGTTTGTACTTTAATGTTATACATTTTTTTAATTGTTTTCTTTAAATATCACCTTTGTGGTGTGGTCTGACGTGGGACTTGACTTCTTGAGGTCCTGGTTTCGATCCCCAGGTAGGGCAATAAAATTTCAAAAAATTTATATTTTTCATTTTCTAAAAAACGTACATTACCTGGAATTTGATATGTGCCCGGTTAGCAAATCTACCTCATTTGGGACTTAGTATCTTAAGCTAGTCGTGAATGCCCTGGTCGTGCCTCTGCCTACGTTTTCGTGTATATGGGCGTGTAGATAGTTTTGTTTTTACTTATTAGTGCTAAGTTAAATAATTTTAAATAAACTTATCATATATCTTCTTCCAAAGATCTGCTGGTTTCCGTTGCCCAACTGTCGACTGGCCCTTCTGTGCTTGAAAATAAAATGAACTGGCTTTGGTGAAATTCCTTATTATTACGATGCAATCTTTCTCCTAATACATATGCATTAATCATCTCATCATCATCAAATAATTCTGGCAAAACCTTTGGCAACAGTTGAGATAACTATTATATTAGAATTTGTTCTATATCTACTTAATACACAATAAAAAAGTCCATTAAGCGCTGGCTTCGCTGGTAGTTGTAACAACTTAACGCTTTTTGAGAATTACTGTAATCTCCACGGAAAAAACTTGGCACATTTACATAATGAGCAGCAGGAAATTCGGGGCTTAGCGCGTTTACTTATGGGCTTCCTTCGGATTTGCAAATTGGACTTTAAGTGAAGAAACTTAAGAATTGAACTTGTGCTGTTGATGTTGAAGTTCTATAAGCTCTAGGAACATATTCCTCTAAAGCCGATTTATCCTAAAGATCACGGACTAGCTTGCTCAGAATAAATTTATTTACTTTTAACAGAAAGTCGATTAATACAAAAAAATATCTCTGGACAAGTTGCACAAATTGAATCTAACCCCAAAGTAAGCAAATTATATGCTTGTGTTATGGGTATTGGTCAAAGATACTACTAATACATAGAAATATGTACTTAAATAGATGCAGAAATAAATTTAATAAACACCCAGACCCGGAAATGCAGACATTTAAATGTTCATCACACGAAAGCCTGCCCTCGTCGGAAATCGAACCAAAGATGTTAACTAGAGATAAATAAGTGTAGCCATACATGGATGTTCCGAAAATATGTAAAGAGATATTGTAGTATAATAATTTAAATGTTATAATCTAAGTTTGTTCAGTAACAAATTAAGATTATTTTTTGTATGATACTGGAAGGCAAAACAGCAGACCGATTTCCTGATGGTGAGAAATTCACGCCGCCTAGACACCAAAGTTGGTGATGGTGCGTTGCCAACCTGAGGCTGGGATGTTAGACCTCGAGCAAAAGTAAGTTAACCGGCTACCTTATTCTCTGAACCGGAACATGACAACAGAAAGCACTGACGTTTTAGCGGCCGGAATAGGTAAGGCGGTGGTACCCATCCGGGCGAGTCGCTGCGTAGCTCTATCACCTAATCAGATGTCACTGTGCTAGTGACGGTAAGTCTATGTTCGCCATTTACGAGCTACCTCACATGAAGGCAGATGGTCTATTCTGCAAAGGAGACCGGACCAACACCGAGAAGATTTATTAACGTTCTTTTTTTTTAAATTAAAAACCCAGATATTATGTAAACATACATCATCTAAGTTGCGAAACTGGTATAATTTATATTTCGGAGTACGGAGATTCAAGAAACACAATTAAACAGTAAAAATAAAATTGGAAATTGGCAGTATTTGAATTTCAAACATAGTGTTATTTATTATATCCAAATGACCGGTGCGCGTGAATTACAAATGAACATGTTCGATCTGAAGCAGAGTTAGAACGATTCTCTTTGTTAGCACACTGATATAGATAATATTACCGTAACACTGATGAGGAATCGCGAAACAAACGCGGGGGCCTAGCATTGTCATTTACTGAAATCGACACGAAATATCTCGACAAACAATTATTGTCGCTGTTTTTAATATGTCTTTTGTTTAGATATCTTATTTTATTTTTAAGTTTCATTATGAAATGAGAGATGTTAACGTTTTTTGTGATCCGTTTATTTTTATAACGCGATCGAACATCTTTTGTTTTTGTGGATATATTTATAAGTAAGACCTTAGACTAGACTGGAGTTAAACAAAGTAAATGTAATTCGAATTATTAGGTAAGTTTCTTTTTGAAATTTATCTTTACTAGCTAACAACTTGCGACATCGTCAGCGTAGAATAAAATTTCAGCTACAGTAGTCCCTTTGGGGTTGATATTTTTTAGAAAAAGTCTATTTTTAAACTTGGATCTTTGATTAAACGTACACAAATTCAAATAGAAATTCATAAAAAAAATTCAGCTCGATTACAGTCCCTTGGAGGTTAATTTTTTTAAAAAGTAGCCTATTTTGGAACTCGGGTCTTTGAATATATACATATCAAATTTCAATAAAATTGAATCAGACGGACAAACACTTTGCTTCTCATTTGTAACGTTCCTTAGCAACAATAAAGTCTCTGTGTACCTTATGTAATGCAGTTTTCTTCCAATTAACGCATTAGATTTGATCGTCTTGGTACTACCCGATGAACATAATTTTTTTGTGGTTTTTTGTCCGATTTTGATGTAACATGGTTTAGATTCAAGGTAAAATTTTTGATTTGACTTAGGTATGTAAATGCTATAATTATTGCTACAATATATTTACTCAGCTTTGTGTACATGCCGTTCTTTAGAATTAAATGTATATTATTGGATAGCTATAACAGATACGTTGCTTTTTTAAATGTTTTCTTGTAGTGAACCATAAAATTTTTCAATAATAATGCTTACAAAATGTATTCAATCAATTAATTAATAAAATGTTACACATACTGAAATATTATGTTTGTCACACACAAACGAAAATATTGGTAACGATAAAATATTACAGATGTCGTACAAACTAAATTTGTAAAATGTTTGTCAACATTTTATCTTAATAAATGAAGATGGCGTTCTTATCAAAAAGATAACCGAACCTTAACCTTACAATAGAACCCTAATGTTTGAACATTGTTTTCTAAATAATTTATATTGAATAACTTATAATTAAAATTTGTAATGGTTAAATTACCATCAGTGGGAGATCAATATTGAACTCGACTATAATATCAATGTATGTTTTTGATGGGATTGCGTAGTGCGTACATCGCGATATTATATCCTTATAAGTATCTATCCTTCACCTACTGCTTTAAATAGGCCTGTCCTGGTTGTCACCCTTATGAGGCTAACTACCAGTAGATTCAATTAAAGATTCAAACTTTTCAGTAAAACGATTTAAATACAATCTGGTTAATTGATACGCTGCAGTAATTTCTAAGTGCTTCTGAATTGTGAAACGGCGATTATACTAACGTTTCGTTGGGGTACGCTTAGCGTCCTGTGAGGGTAGGATGATGTTGATTTATGTAATGAGGAGGTTCACTGTCATTACTGGAATGAAAAATATTTACAAAATATGTAATTTACTTTAGGTTTATTTCACTGGTGATAATTACTTTGTTCAAATAAATAAACTTACTTATATAATTAATTATATCTACTTATACATAATAAATAAAAACGCAATGAAATAAATTCAGAAATTACGATAAACAATGCACTAAATTTGAAAAAAAATTTTGATAAATAACACTATTGCTCAGTGTTGTCGACAGAATATTATAGTTGAACTAATAGCGGGTAAATAAAGTCGTGTAATTCTGAAAACCCCCAACTACGCACCAAATATTTTTTCAGTGGAATAAATAAAAGTATATCTTTCTGATTTATGAAAGACATATGCATTATTGTGTAATTAAGCTTCACTTCAACAAAATAGACCTAACGGCATTCCCAGTTTTGTAATCACGAACGCTACGTAGGTACGTCATATCATACATTTTAAAAATTTAATTGTAACCCTTTTTTACATACATTTTTGATAATAATAACTTATCGAACCTGTATACGTTATGACTAATATATAATCTATATATAACTCAATATATGGTTTAGTCTTTGTCTGCGTTCCCTTGAGATTTTTGTATTAAAGAAATGAATAGAAAGTTATTTGCTTCTTGAAGTTCTATAAAACGCCTGAAGAGTGTTTTGCTAACACCTATTAATATTACTCTTGCTGAATTGTTACCTTTTCCTTTGCTGATGTAAGCTTTATCATGCATTAAATAATACTCGTTTTACACAAGTATAATCATGTGTCAAAATTTCTATCAAAACTCAAGCTTTTTTTTGTTGGCTTAAAATTTCAAGGTACATAGGGTATGTAGGGTAAGGTAGCCGGTAAACTTACTTTTGCTCGAGGCCTTATGCGGCGTGAATTTCTTACCATCAGAAATCCGTCTGCTTGTTTGCCTTCCAATATCGTAAAAAAAGTCAAAACAAAAAGTTGAATGGCTTTGACTGTCAAGTTTCTAATTATGAGTGATTTGATTAGTTAATGGGTCAGCGGTAACGAATGTTTCTTACATTTTTATCGTCATATTAGTTAACTTAAGGATCTAATTTTCTGTAAATGTCCTTAGATATAATTCCATTTTCCAGCCGTCCATTCCAATAACGCTAGATCAAGAGAGCGGAAACTTCTTGCCCTTGAAGAGACCTATGGAGGACTTCTCGGAAGAGCACAATGAAACGGTTATTATGCGGTAACGACTCAAAACGGGTAAGGTAGGAAAATTAAAAAACAACTGAACGAATACTAATTATGTGTTATCTTTTGCGCATTGTTTTTAATGTGTAGAAAACAAATTTATTTTTTACAAGCAATTCAACACCAAACAACAAGGAAGACTCTCCATATATCATTTTATTTGAGATGAAATGTTAGCGTTTTAATATCAATTTGCCTAAAACACTTGAAAATTTATGTTAAAGAAGTCTAGAAAAAATATCTATTTGACTTTAAACATTTCAAAGTTGGACACATCTCTCTCATAATCTGTGTTAAAGCCATGTTTAAATCTCTTTGCAGTCTGTGGCTATGTTGTCAATGATATTGGTAGGTATTTAATTGTTTGACATGGTGTGATCGAAGTAGATAAGTTCAATGCGACCAACGCGACACCTCCTACGTATTTGGATGTATCTGCTAGATACACGAAATCGATTTTATTGCATTTTTGGCATTTATGCACTATATATTATCACATAAAAAAATATTAGATTTTTATTTTGACCCTAACATCAAATTTTGCAAGGGCCACTTGCACGTTTCTGGGTTAAAATTTAATAATGAGTTAAACTGTCAAATTTAAAGTAATTTAACCCGAGTTAGTAGATAACTCTGAGTCAAACATTTAACTTAAGAACTTGCAAGTGGGCCTTATACGTATAACTATGTATCTACATATGTTGCTAAACAATGACGCTGTTTAAATAAGTAAGTGTCAGTTGCACTATAATTCATGGGGGCACAGGTGCGCGAGCGACAATCAACTACCCATTAGTCAGTTGTACTACGGTGACTGACGGTGACTGGGCGGTGTGAACGCACTCCGTGACGATCAGCTTTAATTTAAAAAAATGTCGAATAAGAGAATAGAAATATTTAACAGGAGAGCTCTCGTAATAATGTTGTAATAGAAATAGGTCGCCCTCAGGACAACTTTTTTATTGGTCAGGTTTTACAGTTACACTATATACGTCCTTATTTTATGCCAAATGTAATTATGTAACTGGCAGTACATCATAAAAATTCAAGAATATTCCAATGTAAAAAGCTGTATAAGGCACATATATGATTAAAAAAAGTTGTCAGAATATCGTATAAGTGTGTATGTGCTAAAACACAAAAACCTACATGTTTACTAATAATATTTTATTTTTTATAGCAAATTTATGCCAACTTAAGGGTACTTGCAAAATTTCAGGTTATATGTTGAAACGGTTGCTGAGATGTGACTATTTTAATTTTTCGAAAACTTTAAATGGCTCTCCTGTAAAATTTGCTTTTTGTAGATACATAGTTATGCGTAGGAGGTGTCGAACGTATCTATTCAGTAGATAGCAGCATCGCTTTTGTGACGTTTGGTGACTTTCGTTTTTAATTTCACCTTCAAATAGAACAAATAAATACAGGAAAAGTACTAAATGTCACGAAATAACGGTTTTGTTCCTATTTTGACTACATAACAGACAAATTGGTGGCTTTGTAGTCAACAGGGTAGAGACACAAAATATAACTATTCAAACTAATATACTAAGTAGGTGGTAGAGCTTCGCAGCGACTCCTAACATCCCGGCCTCAGGTTGGTAACGCACCATTACCACCTTTGGTGTCTCTAGGTGGCGTGAATTTCTTACCATCAGGAAATCCGTCTGCTTGTTTGCCTTCCAATATCATAAAAAAACCAGGTACAGAAGTCAATATGTACCTAGCTTTTGACAACTACACTCGGCGGTCGCACTAGGGTTACCGTCTTTGGCTTATGCAAAAAAATAGTAGTGGTACTTGCATCTAGATGTTTGATGTGTTGTTAACTATGAATCAGGAAGAGTAGAAATTTAAACTAACAATAAATACAAGGTTATAGTTAATGTAATTTAATTAAAACTGTTTTTGTGTGTTAAGACGTTGTGGGACTTAGTATCTTCACCTAGTCGTGGGTGGGTGGTTGTACCTCTGCCTAACTCTTCGGGGATATGGGCGTGAAGATACTTTTAGAACATTGCCAAGAAACGTGTATACATTCTATCACATTCTACCACATTGTGGTGTGCACCTCATTTTAACATTTATAGAAGTTAAATATTGATGTTTATTAAGTATATAGTTTTTATCGAATCTAATTACATATTAACATTCATTAAAAGCTTCATTAAAATCATTGTTATATATGATTTCCAAATGCAATTAAGTTTAACCCTATCTATCGCAACGTACCACTCTCTCCAATCCTAGCAAGTTAGAAGTAGGAACGGCAAAACGTTCTACCTAGCGAACAACATATCTTTAACTGTTTTCAGTTTATATATTAGTGTTTAAGATTTTCTGCAAGAAAAAAAATAATTTATAATAAATTATAACAATAATATCTTTTCTCTAACAGCGAATCAAATACTTAGGTACTTACAATTTGTAGGCTTGAGTACGGCAATACAACTTTCAATATTAAATAAATATTACTAGACAAGTCACACAAATTGAATCTAACTCCAAAGTAAGCAAATTATATGCTTGTTTTATGGGTGTTAGTCAACGATTTTAATACATAGAAATACTTAATAGATACCAGAATAAATTTAAATGCGTGTTTACCCAGACCCGGAAATACAGACATTTAAAAGGTCATCACACAAATGCCTGCCCCCGTCGGGAATCGAACCCGAGCCTCGTGGTTGGTCGTTGTAGTTAGGCGTCTACGCTAGCCACTCGACCAACGAGGCGGTCCAAAACCAAATATTGAATTTATAAAACCGACCACTGAAAAATAATTATAGAAACTTTTTTCGTTTCACGAAAATTTGTAAATGCTTGTCTCAAACAGATGACGTGCTGATGACACTCGCTCTCGTTTTGGTTTCGTTTGGAGTCTCCGAAACCGGCATGTTTGAAAAAAAAGAGTAATTAATGTGAAGGAAGCTAGGTATGACTAAGAAATCGGGACATTTGGCACTTATCACATGTCATGACATCACTTAAGACATTATACTTATTGTATCTAACAATGCCTACCTAGCGAGAGACTTAGGGAGATATGTATGTGTGTATGTTTCTGTTGATCAATTTTTATATATAAAAAACTTCACTTAGGCTTATCTCAAGCGGATGTCTCTCGCGCTTAAAATGGTCTATGTGTGAGTTGTTTGAGTACACTTTGTATATAGATTGCCTACTGTACCTGGTTGTATTTTGTGGTAGAGATATTCGATAGTTTCCATCGTCGACGCTTAGTAAAACTTCCAAATATTCATATTTTTAAAATGTGTACACTCCGCCTGTTTCTGCTGACGGAACAGCCAGTGTGCCAGGTATCGGACGTCCGAACGCTCAAGGTCACATCCGCAACTCACATCCGATAGTTTGCAAGATATATAAAATACTCCAAAAATAAAACTCTCCCCTGATAAAACCAGGGAAGGGTACAGTTTGCAATTTTCGCAACCTGTTCACGCATATCAAGCAGTGTAAATTGTTTGTGGACGACACAGTCATTAAGGGAGGGTAGGTAAGGTTTGCGGGGTGAGGGACAACTGTCAAACCTTGTGACACTTCGGCACGTATTACTTAAGGACATTACACATATATGTAGGTGTGGCCGGAGCATGATATGTATATATCGCTGGTAGTGGTATAAGGTAGAGTTTCTGAATCTCTATGAAGTGTAATCCAAGTCACTACTTTCCAGACAGTAAAAGTAGAAAGCAGGTAGTAGAAGTAATGTTTTTGGAATCTTTTGACACCAAAATAAAGTATCTCTGTACGCAACAGTCACTCTTGTGGTTATCGACAACAGACAGTGGCACGAAAATAATTTATAAATAATTAAGACATCATTGATACTACGAATAAATTTCGTTGCAATTATCGTATGCTCAGTGTAACCACCTGTTGGGTATAACTGGTATTCACTTCACTATTCACTATTCACTATTCACTATTCACAGTTTCTGTACCACAGAATAACATGTACTATCGCATCTATACTTCTTATCGTCGGTATTTGGTGGAATTTCATTATTGAAACAATTTATTTACAACACTTGTACTTTCCACAATATTTTTTTATTTTTATATTTAAGCCAACCGGTTTCTACAACCGGTTTCTATAACAACTACATATCAGGGCTATATTATAACAGTTGTTATAATAGTTATTATATTGCCCTGATGATGCTTGAATAGCGAAACCGGTTGCCTATACTATAAAAATAAAAAATATGTTGTGGAAAGTACAAGTGTTGTCATCAGGGCTATATAACAACTATATATCAGGGCTATTTAACAGTTGTCATATAGCCCTGATGATGCTTGAATAGCGAAACCTATTGGCTATACTATGAAAATAAAAAATATATTGTGGAAAGTACAAGTGTTATGGTATTCACTTGTGTTATGTGGTATGTACGTAGTT
>NJDD01002474.1:0-16628 GCA_002245505.1 Calephelis nemesis
AATATAATGCTTTTAAGTTGCCAGTTCTAAAAACTTTTAGTTTGGCCCTCGTAAATTAGCACCCATCTTCTTTTGCATAGCTATCTTTTTCTAAGTCATAAATAAAATTAAAAAAAGTAAATAAATTATAGACTTGTGTTATATGTCAACTATACTAATGTACAGGATTAATTAAATAGATACCGTAATAAATAATATAAATACTTAGAACTGGAAATGCAGACGTTCGCCACAAAAATGCATACACTTGCGGGAATCGAACCCGTCGACCATCGTCATCGAAATGAGACGTGTCCTTTGCTTTCGTTATGATACGATAAATATAACCTAAACAAGTAAAAAGATGCGAAGCAGAGGAAACACGAGCTTCTATTATACTTTAATTGCATTTTTCTCTTTGTTTTTTTTAGGATATATACTATTACAGGTTTCTTGTTTTATAAATTGTTTATTATAGTTTCAATCTCGTATATACCAACGTTTTTCGTCTCTATTGCAAACATAGTTATAATAGAACCTTGCAAATAAAACTTGGCACCGATAAAGTACAGGTTCTTTACCCGCATTTAGTGGTTCTTGTCATTTCGATACCTGGATACCGCTTCCAAAGTGGGTAAGGGTACTTCGTATACCGGTACCGACCCGATACCGGTATCCAACAAGTGCCGGTACTAAATTTGATACCGATAAAAACCGGTATCCAATTTAGGTACCCGTTAAATAAACCGTTTTAACCCGGTTTAGGTATTGGTATTATTTTAATCTCTCATGAAGGAACAAAGATATCTTCCATGAGGAAAAATGAAAATTAATATATTTTCTTGTACCGGTATTATTGAACCAGTACCTGTACAAAAATTCTTAAACCAATAGTACCGGTACTATCTCCGGTACCGGTAAAAACAGTACAGGTAACGCCTTGGCAATACCGGTATTTCAAATCCTGCTTGTAACAGGACCAAAACCAATAAATAAATAAAATAAATAAACCAGCATAGTATACGTGTAAACTAATTAAGAATTATATAATAAAACTTGTTACTATAATAGTATAATAAAGGACAGAAAAAAATACAAATAAAAACAATATATAAACTAAAGATCTCTATAGGATAATTATTTTTGGTATATTGTTTCCTACCGTCATAATCCACTGAGCATCTAATGAATGCTTCAAAGAGTGCACTAGCTGCGCCCATGTAGTATATGATGATAATATAGTCAGTAGACTGACCTATTGGTGGTTGCTGCGGAGATATTGAGCAAGGAACTAACGTTAGACGGGCTACTATTGACGCCGCAGCTCACCGCTCTGAGCGGCAACGGTTTGACCGGCTGCAACCAACAAACAATATTCACTAGGACCTGATCAGTTTTAGGTTCATATTCTTATAAGTAACCCTATTTTTTATAACATTTCAATACAAATAGGATTTCCTGACTAAAGAAATACACGTAGCCTATAACCTACTGTATTAACGATGAGCTGCCGAATAGAGGTTTACTCTATGTTCTTTTTAACAATCATAGACTAAAGAATTCCAAGGTTTAGGACATAGTCTGTTTTACTTTGACAGATTAAATTGTCATCTTAAACCTTGAAGTATTTTAGTCTGTTTGTCAATATAGATAATAAGAGAGCTAGAGTATGATAACCAGCTATGTGACACGTTATAACGCAACATAACAATGAAGAGCACTGACGTGGCATGATAATATAGGCTAAATACCAATTCGCGTGAGTCTCTTGGATTTTACAACCACTTAAATACAACACAGAAAAACAGGCTTTGCTGAAAGTTAACGATGCAGATTTCGCGCGCGCGCGCGAAAAGAAAAAGCGCGCGTTTCTAGAAACCTTACCGAGATGTGTTAGAGCCGCTTGCAGGTTCCTTGGTCAAAGTTAACAATGGAATAAAATTAATTAACCCAGGAAAAAACAAGTGGCCTTATAAGTATCATTTCAATAGGTAGGTACAATACAATATATCAACGCGAAACGTCAATGCGTATTAGTAGCCGGACTGGTTGACTAACAGAAGTTAGCAATTTTGAAATAATACTGATTTAAGACGTCCCTGTACTTGATCTATTCGGTTTTTATTACAAATATTATTATGGATACCGTTTCAAAACACGAAAAATTAACAAAATATAACCGACAGTAAAAATAATGAAAAAACAAATTTGAAGATCGAAAATAATAAAAGTGAGAAAAATTTTGATAGTTTAGAACTTCTATTATATGACGTGTCTTCTGGCGTAATTATAGAGACATATTCTTAGGCGTGGAGACCACGAAACACTAGGTTGGTTTTCGGTCCTATACAAAACTCTTTACGCAAATTAAAAAAATCTAGAAATCCGTATCTGCCACACTATGACAATGCTTCACTACTTTGTCTAGTCAGTTTTTGGCATAATCATAATGAGTGACAGCCAATCAACTTTGTAAAAACATAATTTTGTTATTGCATCCCTTACAGCTTTAGCCTTAAGCCTGACACAAACAGAATGGGTAAAATAACAAAGGTAGCATTTCAAACCTAAACGACCATTGGTTTTATCTCAAAATCCAAAATTTTATATGTTATAACATTTAATATTTATTGATGTCATATAATACCGAAAAACTGGGTTACAATGTTAGCCGACAGATTTTATTAACATTATTCCGACAAAATAAAGCTCAATTTGATTACAAATAAACAGCAATTAGTTTCGGATGGTGTTTTTATCGTAAATAAAACTTGTCAGTCGTCCATCATTATTATTACCGTGTCCCAGTTGTCCTACACAAACACTTCAGATCCCAGCCCAAATTTGGAAGTAAATCTGTATACTTGTATGCTTTCCTATAATAATTAAAACGGTATGTAAGCAATAACACTAGTCTGATTTAAGCTGACTTCCGATTCTACATCATAACGTGAGAACCGACGACTTACGCTAAAGTGATTATAAGTTTTAGGATTATACGCTTGGGTCAATTTATGTATGTGCACAAAAAAAATATTTTAACTTTATAATTAAAAACAAGACGTGAATTATTCTAACACAATGATAAAATGAACCAAAGAATAAGTAAAGATGACATTAAAAGAAGGTAAATTACTGACTTTGTGTTGTAATTCTAATAGCATTTGCGGCGGCGAGGACATTGGGATTTGCAGCGGTGGTCGTTCGAGCCGGATGTTACATATGGCTACAGTTGTATGACAGCGACTTCAAACGCTAATTACATTTTTCTCTTTATTTTTATGGATAAGATAAACAGCTACCTGCTTGTCAAATTTGAACTTTGCAATCGGTTCGGGTGCTAAGGCGTTACTGAATATTATTTACAAACTATATAATACTAATGGGATTAACGGTTTAATGTAATAAAAAATAATGGATTCACGCAATACATGAGTAAAAGTTTTTTTATGAGTAAAAGAGTCGCTACAAAATGCTTAATAGTTTCAATGCATTGTGGTCTGGAAATTCATCGCTCTTAACGCCATGTTTTCACTTTGTAGACAGGTCAGGATAATTTGTCGGTAAGGGTTAATAATTATCTTTACAAAATAGCTTTTTTGGGGTGTTTACAAATTTCGGGTTTTACAAAGTTTTTTTTTACTGTCACTCAACGAAAACTCAAGAGTTTGAAAAAAGGCGACTATTTAAAGTGTGAATGATGATATTAACAATAAATGCAATATTGTTACTGAACCAATTATTTTAATACATAAATCACTACGGTATTAGTTAAAAATACATAGAAATACTCTGTTAGATACATTTAACGACCATCGAGATAAAAAAATACCGACAGTTATGATCATCACACAAATGCCAGCCGTTGTCGAGAATCGTGAAAGTGTCTCAAAGTGTTTTGATTTTTATTGTAATTTGTAAGCTGCAGCTTTAGCTATATTTAAAAAATATATATTATAATAAAAAAAAAAAGAAATAGGTAGAAATCGTTTTATTTGCAAATTTTTATCATCACAACTACGGCATGTTCAGACGAATATGGTAGTGAGTTGCCTAACTTTTTAGTTGCCTTGAAAACATTAAAAAATACTAATTAGCAGTTGTTTTAAAATAATTCTAAACATTCTATATTCATAACATAAATCACTTTATAACTTACAAAATTATTTTGTAAATCTCATATCCGAAATTATTTGATTTTTGAATTCATTGTTCTATATTTATTTATAACCTGTACTGTGTAAAAAATAAAAGAATAAATTATAAAATTAGTTTTAGAAAATAATGTATGAGTGGGACGTTTTGTTTATCAATTTCTTTGTTGAATCAAATTTATTAATAAAATATACAGATAATATACAGTTCACGGTATCAAGCCATTATGGATTCATTAATATTCTATAGTCTTAATTTTTTTCCGATTTTTGTTTATATTTATTATTTAATAAAAGGGATAAACTTAAAATGGCAGTGCGAATTCGCAAACGTAAACGTACGGTAAATTTAATTCTACAATTAATAGAATATGAACCTAAAACTAATCATATAGAATTGAAAATCTATATCAATACTACACATAGCGACAAGTTTACATATAAGATGATATTATGTGTTATATGGTAGCAGAGCGTGGTTATAACGTACTTTTGATAGAAGTTCATCCTTCTTTTTCTTTTCAACGTCCATTGTGATGGAATCTGCCGTGTGGTTGTGGAGGTCGAGCGTAGGTGACGCGATGGGACTTGTTCCTGGAAAACAAATATATTCACCAAATATTTTTTTTCAATTATCAAAAGGCAAATAGGCCAGCAGACTTCTTGTAAAAAAACACGTAGACAATGTATACTAAATATTTTAATAGTGCGATGCCGATCTGAAGCACTACTGGACGAAACAAGAACAACCACATACCACCAGTTCTACCCTAACATTAAAATTTTGAATGTAAATCTTTGTGTTTGAAGAAAAGTTTTTTTAATAATATGTTTAGCTGAGTTCATATTTTTAAGTAGAATGATGAATTGAGCAGGAAATAAACTATCGGAGGCGGCTAACAGCCGCGACTTACAGGGTATCTAGATAATGAAAGCACACCGAGCGTTGCAAACTGTCGGACGTAAGTCGCGGACGTGACCTTGAGCGTTCGGACGTCCGAAAGATATCTGGCGCGCTGGATGTTTGTCAGCCGTAAGCGACAGCGGACAGTATAAGCGCACCTATCCGGCGCGGCTGTAAGGCGCGTCCGTAATCCGCGATTAATAATATGTATCCAACTTAAATCGCACCTATTTTAACAAAATCCTTTTTTAACATATGTTCGTTTTGCAATCCTATTGTTAGGCGGCCAGATGCGTATGAAATTTGTTGTCAACGTTAATTGAAAAAGTTTAAATAAGTATAATAACTAGATCTTTAAATAAAAATAAATTTACCTGAGATCATACTGGTGGGTGATCCTGGTGAATCATTACTATTATTACTGTCAGTGGTGGCGGAAGACTGTAACCCAACTCCGCTAAGTTCAATCTCGTCTAAGCCATTTATGTCTTCATAAATATATTCATTCTCCTCATATCCGGGTTCTGATGATGATGCTATATAATATTCGACATCTTCTTTTATCCTTTTTATCTGAAATAAAGCATATGATATGTTCCGAAACAGCATTTCATCAATTCTTATTAATTATCTCTTAAACATACACACAACACGAAATCTCGATTGTTTTTTGGACGATACGACTTCGTCTAGACTAGAAAACGAAAATAATCACAATCGACAATTTCAAGTATTAGAGAAAAACCAACAAGTTCTATTGCGATTATTTTTAGCTCTGTTTAACTTTAACATATAATTTACTAGTTTCCATTCGCCGCGTTGCCCTCTTGCCAATTAATACTTTTTTTTATAAACTGTAGCTTATATGTTATTCTTATACATTACAAACTATACTCTTATAAATTACATCTAAATCTTTTTAATAGTTTTAGTGCGAAAAAGCAACAAACATCCATCCATTCTCACAAACTTTCGCATTAATAACATCAGTAGGATATATCAAATAAAGTATGCTTTTTATAACACCACACAATACAAATTACACATATGAGATGGTTCGGACATGTGATAAGAAAGGGCAATGATATACATTAAAGATAGCATTAACAATTCGGGACAAGAAAAATTGAAGGACACCATTGGTCACATGGTGGACAATTTTCTTACTAAAGACATGGGATGATCACAACTGTTCATTTAGGCAACCCAGGATAGAGCATTGTGGTATCTACTAAAGAGAAGGCCCAATTCTAAATAATGGAAACAGGCACAGAAGAAAAATGGTAAAACTAACTACCGTCTCTAATTTTCCTTTAGGACATATCCAAAAAAGTTTATAAGTTTTTGCAAGACTTACTAACTTTCGTAAGCGCTAAGCACTCGCAGTTCGCGCGATCGACACAGACGACACCAAAGACGTTACTGTGTAAGTTATGACTAATATAAGACAATGACTGGTACCCTGTGGGTACAGAAAATGAGACTGGTGCAAATCCAGACAATGGGTGGATTACTGTAACTGTTTTTGTTTACAAAAATATGGAACTTCTATTTATAATAAAATAACACAAAACGAAATCTCGCCGTTTCATACTATGTAATCTTATATGGAAATACTTTTTGGTGTTATGAGCAAAATATGCAAATGCATTCTATGCAAAACAAGTTTTGATTATTTTATATAAGTACGCTAACATTTTGTTTACTGTAATGAGTCTAGAATTTGCCTTATTAAGAAGTAACGTTAATTAGCTATGCAAATGTGCGTTTTGGAACCAATCGTTTCTTTATCTGGGTTATATGTTATTATGACGTCATATGACGTCTAAATATTATTAATACATAGTTCTTACGACCTCGCTCGCTTTCCGCGGGAATTCTTAGATATATCGATTTCGATTCGCAAACTCATCTTCTTATTAATAAACGTGGACTAAAGTATGGACTGGTATCATAGACTTTATTACACTGTAATACAGACTATAATATCAACTTAACTTTATTTATTTGGTTATTTGGTCTATGTTTATTACAAAACGGATAATAAGTCGTCCATTACTAACGTGAGGCTCGAAAGTAGAGGGGGATCAGTAAAAATCAAGAAGTATGAAAGAGAGGGTAGTGAGGATATCACGGGTATTTATTTTTACATTATAGACACGATTTTTAAACTGCTTTAAAATGATTATACTTTAAACTTAATTACATGTTTTCTTTGTTATTTGTAAGTCAGTTTGAAAAACTACATGTGATTTTGGTAGTGAGGTGTCATCTTAAACATCACCATGTGTCACTGAGGGGAAAAGGGAGTTAAAAATTATTTAAAAAAAACATGAGATTTTTATAATGTATCTTGAAGATGCTATGACAAGCCGAATCAGATGGTTCATAAAACAAGTAACTAAAAGACAATTACAGAGAAGTACAAGTGTTGTGTTAATACAAAAAAGATAGGACACTTTAAGAGATAGTATTATTTTATGTATTTAGATTTAAAAAAATATTGAAAGAACCTTTTAAAGGATATGTTTTATTAATTCAAACCTAAAAATAATTCTTAAGAGGGCCTAGCAAAGGTAAATGGTAGTAATAGAGTAAGTTTATTAACTAAGAGCTCATCCAGGATCTGTATGGGTTTCATAAGGAATTATCTATCATGTACAGTACACAAATGACTGACAGAAATATGTCTGACCTCTTTACTGTACTTATGTACTGAGAGGTGTCAGATACTTTGCTTGTTCACTGTGTATCACATACTTTAATATTGAAATTATATTTACTATTTATAATTTTATATTAATATTGATTGCTGGCATATAAAATAATCTTGATAATTATGCCCTGACATTAATAAAATGTCACTTTATGTGAATCAGATGTCGATTTATATCTTCTGTGCATATTCTAATGCATTAAAATGGCAAAAACTAATACAAATAAACAAACTGAATATTATATACAAAGTAATGTGTTTTTAGTTTTGTCTTTATTTAACTTCAAAAGCTTTAAGTAAAGACCAGAAAGAAGATAGCATTTGTTAATTCATTTCATACCAATCACGTCTCGTATGTGGTTTTTCTTTTATAATAAGTTGTAGAAATTTAATACAAGCAAGGTAAAAGTGCTAAAATTTAAAAATTTGTGTACAAAATAAAATAATTTAATAACTAACAAAATTAATTTATACCTGTTCAACTTCGACAGACATGTTATCCAGCATTCGTAATAGTGTTTCAAGTTTTTTTATATGGAACCTATGCCTTTCTAGCTTTAGCTTGAGTTCCTCCATGCGATCCTGCTTTTCTTTGTCTAATCGCTTCTTCTTACCAACTAACAACGACTCTATTTCTGATTCAAATGAATCAATCTGAAATAAAATTGAAAATTGAAACTGAAATAAATCAACACTGTTTATCACTATGTAATATAAAACAAAGTTGCCCTCCACTGACTGTCCATATGTATGCTTAAATTACGCAACGGATTTTGATGCATTTTCAACTCTCAACTAACTTGAGAGGAAGGTTTGTATATAAAATAGAAATTTCTAAACCCAAGCAAAGCTGGGATGGATTACTAGTTATATACAAATCAAAATAACAGAAAATAGAGTAGGGATTTAAAGACCCCATCGCTGCCAAATAATCTAGAATTGATAACAACAGCTAATAAATTAAAATTATAAATATTCGTGAACAATTTACACCAATAACTTATCTAACCACAAAATAAGCTGTGATATGAGTTAGTCAGGAAGCAATACCAATACAGAAAAACACTCTCGAAACAAATTTATTATAATATTAAAATTCGAAATTCTATTTGTCTGTCTGTTAAGCATTCACAGGCAAACCGCTGCAACAATTTTGATAAAATTTGATAGCAAATCATCCATGTTAAAAGTAAGGTCCGATCCGGTGGTAGCTTAAAAAATAATTCAATGCGCACAAATACCACTTGTATGGTCCAATTGAATAAAGATATTTCTGATTCTGAAGGCTACATTTTTATTTAAAAATCAACCCTTTAAGGACTATTAGGGATCAATTGGATCTTTTAATAGAGATTGTAACCATTTGACACTGACAAACTAAAGTGTAAACAACTGGTACTTCAATAAATACAACTAGAGCTGGAAACGCAGGTATTGAATTATGCGAAGTAAGCTTACAAAGCTTCTATAGAATTGTTTTTACCATGTTGCAGTTTCCAGTTTCCATTTTGATTTGAATTGTATCCGTACAAAATGTCATTTTAAAAATTGCCATACTGGCAACAATTTTGGTTTTGACTGGTTGAACTACACCAACCATGTTTTGGTCAGTAATTTTATGTATAAGCACTGTAAATCATTAACATTAGAAAATCCATTTGCACTAGTCTTCTAGTACTATAAAAAATGTAAGGTATATAAGCAAGTTACCTGTAAATTAAGAGCGTCTATAGAAGTTATAAGCCATGAAGACATCTCCTCTCTCTCCTTCTGTGCTGGGTCTAGTTTCTGTGCAGCCCCTAGACCTTCTTTCGAGTATGCTTTAGTTTTTGTTTCTCTCTCTACTACTTTGAACCTTTCCATTTGCTGTAACATAAAAATATATTTTATAAAATAACTTATTTTAAGTTTTCCATTGATTATTATGTAATTTGTTTACATCAATATTATCATTCTAGAGTTAGCCCCAATTCTTTTGTAGGAGTTGATATAAACACATGTCTTGTGTCATGTCATCTAGACCAACATTTTTTTAGGCACTAATTTATTTAGATTGAATTTTAACCTCTGGTATACTGCGACTTTAACGATGCAGTATATCTGGATTGTGCAGATGAGCGTTCCGGCATGCAAAGGAATAATCTCAATGTCTGCAGAATATATTTTATTAGATAAATAATGCAATGGAAATCCAATTGCTAAATGAGTTATTGAACTAAGCCTCCTGAAATGAAATAGTTTTTATTCAAATATCAACATTACATTGTATTGTATTCAACAATATATATGAAATATGGACATCAAATTTTCAGAAGTGCTTGACCAACTTGTAGCTACCATACTTTCATCCAAAACATGTCAATAGCAAGTACTAATATAATAGCAGCAGGAACAGGTAAGATAAAGTTACCAACTCAAAGGGAGTCATTGCCAGAATGTTCATATTCCACTTCCATTGGGTAATTTCCAAGACAAACACAGCTTTTAAATCTTAGACACATTTGTAGGTCACTGCATAAGTCTGTTTTCATCACCTCACAAAGCAATGACGAAATTATGCTGAATTTATATTAACTCTTTTACATACGATAAATCTCTATTGAAGGACTGTAACTGTTTGTAGAGGAATGCATCATTATGTGCATATTGGTGGCCACCAAAACACAGTTTACCATGATCATCATTCAGTTGTTCCTTACATTTAGGCAGAAGAACAGAGTGCCCACACACCTACTCTACTACTTCTAATATAATATTATTGATAATAAGTATAGTCTTTGGCATCCCTGGTGGGAAATTCATCATTCCATGATATCTAGCCATTAAATCTTGCAATTCATATACATACATATCTATTCATATATACAGTGTGTGTCTCTTGGGGCATAACAACACATTTTTAATGTTAGGTCTTAACAAATACAAATTTTAGAAAGCATACAGATCTTAAAATGAAAACAAGTACAATTATATCAACAGAGTTTCAGCTATAACCAGTCAAATATCTAATGTGTGTGAGCTTTTTCCATCTAATGTCTATCATTTGTCAATGGACTTAGCTTGCTTCTATTTTACATATTTTCACAGCTAAAACAAAACCGAAAAAGCTTATTTTAAGCACACGTAGGTATATATTTTACTCATCATAGACAAACTGTGTATGTGTGTAAATCAATATATAACACTTAAGTTGTAATAAAAACCCTTCATTATTTTTTTCTGCAGTTGTGATGTTATGTGAACAAAATTAGAGATTGCTTTGTATTTTCATACTCTCTTGAATTTATATTTATTTTAATGTATATGCCTTAAAATCAAAACTTGATCATATAGCAAAACATTTACTGTAAGTATAATACTGGAACTACTTTTCAACCTTTTCAACTTAAAAAAAACAACACTTATTTCTAACACCTAGTCTTTTTTATTGTGAACTACTTTTTAGTGTCTTTTCAAGTCAATGTTTCTTTTAACTAAGTATAAAATATTCACCTATAAAGTATGTTCCTATTCTGTTATTTGATTCATAATTGTACTGACGGTTAAAACAATTTATCTTCATAGGACATGATACAACAGTTTTTGTGACACTTTATTGTCAATGAATCTTGGTATTGTCGAAGAATCTCAATAGGCTTGGCATTGGTTTGTATTAGATAAAACAAATATAAATATGAAAAACAGCCAAATCATTCAGATTTAAAAGTGTACGGTAAGATAGGATTAAAATTAATCTACCTGTAAATTAATTTATAATAAATTACTGAACATATAAATAAATAAAATGTCTATTAAAATATAAATAAGTGCTGTGATTTAAATGTAACGATGTATATAAATATGTAACTTCTTTAAATTTAATTAAATATTTGCACACAACAATATAGTAGAATATGTTGTATTCTTAAATATCCTTGTAACAACTTTTTAATACACATATTCCGCAAATAAATATTTTTAATTTAATTTCATTACATAGAACAAGTAATCTGATTGGTCCATCAAAATTAAATAAGAAACACTTTTTGTTAATATTACTTGTACTAAATTAATTAATTATGTCTAGAGTAGAATTCTACCAAGGGCCAACAATGTAAGGTATTGAAACATAAAACAAGTAACATTATATTATGAGAAAAAATATATGCAATAGGTAGGAGTATAAATTTATCACACTGATGTCGAAGTAAATAATTAAACAAAATATATTAAATAATCTACATTTTATTTTAACTTTTTCCAATAAGAATGAGTAAAGAAATAAATAAGATAATTGGCAATTTGATAAATTTCTATTAATTAGAAACGCATTGGACAAACCAGAAAAATAATCAAATCTCAAATTTAATATGTATTTATACTAAATATATTTCATAGTTAATAAGTACTTAAAATTGCTGAAACTGTATATTTATTGATTTTGCAACTACATTATTCCAATGAAGCATTTCTAAATTTACATATTATTATATTTACTTTGCTAAATCATTGACATGCAAAGGAAAGGATCTAGACATGGACTTCAAATGTAGCAAGTTTAATACTTTACATCAGATATTCTAGTTACTTCAGACAGTGTTCCTAGTCTGTGTATAGCATTACATTAATAATTTTGACACAGGTATCATAACTAACGTAAATTCATTTTATGTCAATGTTATTATTTATAAATAACTACTACTGTAGTGGAACGATTAAGTAGATACAGCAAACGAAGGTCAATAATAATACACATTTATCTCAAGTTATGTAAATAAGATAAAATAATAAAATATCCACTGACCGTTTCTATTAGTTTCCTATATTCTAAAAGTGTACTCTTATCCTTAATCTCCCCCGACGCAATCCACGACTTGATCTGATCTCGTAGCCTCTGGAGTTTTTTAATCTCTTTCTTGAGATCTGCCTCATACTTCTCCTTTTGATTACTGTTCGTCGCATTGTGTACTTTCTGCCAGATGTCCTCAAACGTCTCCACCCCTTCCGTGACCTTTTTTAAACACCTGTCTATTTCACCTGCAACAAACTTGACCATTATTAAGACATAATCGACGAGTTTTTATAGAATAATTAGTTCGAAACGCGCAGGAATCCACACACGATATAATTCTTTCAATTCAAACACCAATGTTTATTCATTGTTATCATTAAAAATCAACTATACATCACGTTACATGGACACAAAAAAGTCATTAGTTTATGAAGCACGTAGCAAACATTCGTAACGTTAAAACTAATAAATTATCATGTATTCACTTTCACTCAGATATTATAACATTTATCACGTAGTTTCTGTAAGGGTCTGTACGATTGAAGCCTCAACAGACGGACAATAGAACTCTAGAACACGTATCTACATAGGTTGGGGTCAATCAATCTTAACCTGATAACAATTTAATTTACCTTGTAATTTTCTTGTCGCAGCCATAGCTATTTACACATGTGGACGAACGTTCCGTACATATCCTAAACATACAAACTATTTACAGTGAAATGCACAAAAATTATTGATAAACAGACAAACTACACATCTGAAGCTTTGTTCGAATCCAAGATGGCTACCGTACACCGCTTGAACTGTAGTGACTGAACGCATCCAGGCTGGTCGCCAAGAAAAACTCTTGCCTCGCGCCTGGATTAATAATTAGCGAACGGCTTTCATAAATAAATACAATTATGTAGTCCCTAAAACAACAAACTTCAAATTTTCCACAATTTGATTTTATGTACAGCGTAGACCATCAGTCAAGTGCGCAGGCGCAAAATAATAGAGCAAAGCATAGACAAAATGACAACAATAAATTAATATAAAATGCCATATTTTATTTGTAAGCATTGTTAAGTTGGTGATTTAAAAATCGGTAGCGATGCAGAGAGATGTTAGTTTATAGTTTTGTGTAAGTTTAATTTTATTTTAAATTATGTAACATTTCATTGTAAACGATGAATTTCAGAATTGGCAATAATGAATAAGATCATAGACACTAGAAGCTTAGTGTATCTGTCAGATGACTGTCCAATCACCAATTCAGTATTTTTTTTATACAATAATTGGTTAAAAATAAAATGAATATTACAGATTGGTCAATCATGTGTCAAACCTCTGCTGTTCAATAATTAATGCTTGAGACACGAATGACATCTATTGGAAAGAGACAGAATGTACCTAGATAATAAATAAGACTTGAGGGTAAGATTTTTATCTTATAAGAAAAACAAAAAATAAATAGGTATTTCTTTTACGTTAAGTTATAAAGAACTTACATAGGCGTATCCAAAATTGTCCCTTTGAGTATGGTTGGTTCGATACTGAAAGCATTGTCCCTAATAAAATAGGGACAAGGTTACGGAGACGAATCTGTCTGTTAATGGGGCTTAGTAGGTATTAGGTATCAACACAAACTGCACACAGCAAGCAATCAAATTACTAGATTTTTGACAGACTGAAAACATTAAAATAACTGCACATGAATTGAGTTTTGAGGCAGATTGGGAGATAACAGCATTCTTTAGGGGAACGCGTAATTTAAGGTAGGTAAGTCTATTCAGGTGATAGAGTGCTGAGCAAAAACTTGCCCGGGCAGGGCGGTGGTTTTACCTATTTTTGTCTCCATAAATGACAGTTATGTTCCGGTCCAGTGAGTAGGATAGACTTACACAATTAGCCTCACACCCCAGACACAAGTCAGTGACTCACCTATAATATCATCGGTGTCTATAAGCGAAGACTCTCTCTTATTATCAAGAAACCTGGGTGCTTAATTGCTAAATTCTCACATGAAAAAATTAAACAACAGTGCTAGAATTTAATTTTCTATGGTGGACGGTGGTAACTTTAATGGTGACATAAAAGTAAAGATATTTTTAATTACCTATGTTTGATGATTTTATTTTTGTTAATTTTAAAATGTCACCTAGGTATACAGCACAAAATAGGTAGTAATAAATAAGCTATAAGTAGAAGGGACCTAGCAAAAATACTATTTAATTAGATGTCTCAAACACCAACCTATCTTATTTATTAATAAGTAATTTTTAAGTTTAAACTATTACAAGCTTAAAAATTAATTATTAATAAATAAGATAGGTTATCAAAAATCAATTTCGATTTCAATAAAACTCATAGATTTACTATGTTATGTTGTTAAATTTACAAGAGAGTAGTTGTCTGCGCGGCATCATTGAAATATTCTGTCTGTGCATTGTGTATTGCTATTTAATATTTTAAGGCGACCAAAGAATTAAGGTCCCAAATGCACAGGTACCGCCAAACCATGCTTCATTGCGCATTTTGTTTACTTTTTTGTTTCAGTATTGAACATTTTCATTTAATATAATATTTTTAAAGACTTTGGTGTGCACAATTGTTAAATTGATTGATCCTTTCGATTTTTATACAACAAATATTGATAATATGAATATGTAAGTAGATAGATGTATAATAAAATAGGTACTCAATTTAGAATTGGAAAACCAATTTTTAATAGAGTGCCCATTTCATACCTAGCTTCCAAGTTTTTAACCTTATAATCATGTCCCTTAGGAATATTACAAATAGCTAACTAATGCTGCTTAAACCTTCATTATTAGCAAGACAGTTTAGTGGGCAATGCTTAAAAAAATTGGGATTTTTTCATACTAAAGAAACAACATGCTAGGGTTATTACTTTATTTTCATTACAAACGCTATTTAAATAATAGTTCTACAAATCCTATTAATATTATAAATGCGAAAGTTTGTATGTATGGATGTTTGTTACTCTTTCACGCAAAAACTACAAAGCCGATTACGATGAAGTTTGGTATGTAGGGGAGAGGCGTACAAAATGACATACTAGTTATAAAATCAGTCACAAAATATTTATTTGTTAATAATATTCAACAGTTTAAATAACAGAGTATTCTCTGGTTCATTACTTATTTATAATTAAAGAGATCAATCAGCTCAGTACAAAAACAAAATAATTAAAAAATATTTTAAAAAACACAGAAAAAAAACATTTTGTCCGCCCTAGTCGGGTAAAATAACATACGTGGTTTGTACAAAACGGCATACTAGAAATAGTAACAAAAATCATTTGACTAAATACAAAGTTCACACGTGAAACGCTTTGTCTTTTTGGAACATCTGCACATGATGCATGAGCCCATTTTTACAGCTTAAGCATTTGAGCCAGACCTCGTTTGGCTTCAATCTTGAGTAGAGGTCATTACAATAAATGCACGGGCAATCTACGTCATCATCTTTGGTTACTTTTTGAGCAATCTACTAGGTGGTAGAGTTTCGCAGCGACTCGCCCGGGTTGGTACCACCGCCTTAGCTATTCCTGCCGCCATAACGTCAATGCCTGCTGTTGACGTGTTCCGGTTGGAGGGTATGGTAGCTGGTAAACTGACTTTCGAGCAAAAGGCTTTACATCCCGGCCTCAGGTTGGCAACGCACCATTACAACCTTTGGTGTCTCTAGGCGACGTGCATTTCTTACCACCAGGAAATCCGTCTGCTTGTTTGCCTTCCAATATCATAAAAAAAATCAAAGAAGAGAAATCATTTTCGCTGTCGGAACTAAAGTCTAGAACTTTCGTAACCTTTCTGTTTTTTTTTTTTGGAGGAGGCACAGGAGCAGATTTTGCTTTAATTTCTTCCATGTTTGGCGTTGAAGTTAATACCAATACTGTTGGTTTCTTGCGTGGTTTTCTTTTGCCTTGGCCAGTCACATATTATGTTCCTTTCGGTACTGGAGATAGCACGCTAACGGGAACATTGCTATTCAACTCTTGGAGTATACAAGATGACGTGGGTATAGGTTCTACATTGACTGGGTCTGTTACCTCAGCAGCTGAGACTAGACGTGGATTGTCTGCGGCTGACGTAG
>NJDD01002474.1:29861-78839 GCA_002245505.1 Calephelis nemesis
TATTGATGTAAATGGACGCTATTTTGAAAAGTTATAATAAAACTAATAACTTGCTAGAATGCTTAGTTTTTGATTTTCTAAGAACTTTCAGTTTGACCCTCGTAGTATCAATTTAATTAAAAATTCGCCTTGGTCCATTTTTTAGGCTTGCGTCGCCCAATCATGAGCATGCCCACAGTGGCTCCGGCGAACTTCGTTCCACCAATTCAGATTGTTTTGGGAAATATAAGATGTTGTTTTTCCTGGTGTCCTCACAGTCGAACGGAATAAAAAGTATCATAATATATAAGTCCGTCTCCTATTCTGAGCTACCTCCCTATCAATTTTCAGCCGCATCGGTTCAGCCTTTCTTGAGTTATAAATAACTACCCGCGACTTCATCCGCGTTTACTTGACAGTTATCGTTATGTTGTATCCACAGTAGTAGTTTTTGCGTGAAAGAGTAACAAACATACACACATTCTTACAAACTTTCGCATTTATAATATTTATATGATATATTGTGATGTAACTAACACGACTATATTTCACATAGACAGGTAATCAAAAGTGTAATTAAATATTGATTCCGTAACTTTCAAATGAGTTTTGGAGGCGCCATAGAGAGAAAATATGGTCGTAGATTTTCCATCATTATAGATTTTCGTGTATATATTGAGTAAAATTAGAGTTCAGTTAGACTGCATAAGTGAAATATTCGTAAAGAAATGAATATATCGATTATTTCCTAGTTGCTGCCAAATCACTTAATGAACTTGAAGTAATATGTCCACACAGCTTTACCCAACTTTTTGCACTTTATGATTTTCCATGACGCTTTAGACTTAACTAGTGGTCGCTAAATTCGACCATAATATATTTCATTGTTGATAAGAACGTCATTCATTTCTCAACTTCATTTCTCAATGTGTGTGTGTGTGTTTATCATCAATATAATTTTTTTGTGTGTGTCAAATGCATGCATTTCTGGGTGTAGACGTAGGTATTAATTAAATTTACTATTTTTATTTTGTATTTCTATATATTTTGTTGTTGATTAGCATATCCACCCATAAAACAGGATTGTAGGTGTTCTGTGTTTGTTGTATGTTGTAGTACAGATTCGATACCGGTATTTGATAGTCCTTACCATTTCGATTTCGATGCTTGCAAAATGGGTACCTGTATTCCGTATACCGGTGCCGTCCTCATATCGGTACCTAGCAAATACCTGTTATTACACTAATAAATACCTGTTGAATACAGGTGAGGCGTTGACAATTTTCATTTTTATGAATCGCTATCATTTGAATCTGTTGAATAGGAAAATATATATTTTCCTTTAAACTTATTTTATATTTTATTTTGTTTTAATGATATTGAAAGGAAAACCAGCAAACGTCGCTTAGAGTCACCAAAGATGATGTTGTGTTGGCAACACGTCAAGGGCAAGCACTAACGTTATGGCGGCAGGAATAGGTCCGAGTATAAGAATAGGTAGAAAGGCGTTGGTACCAACCCGGGCAAGTCGCATACAAAACTCTCCCAAGTCAGATGTCACGGTGTTAGATACGTTAAGCCTATGCTCGCCTTTTACGAGCTGTCTGGCTGGAAGACAAACTGTTCTACTGGTCTACAAGCTGGTCTACTCTGCAAAGGAGCCCGGACCAACACTGGGAAAATACCTTTACATATTTTACGTTAGGTGTATACTAATTTTTGAAAAAAAAAACGTGCTGGATTTATGTTTTTATTTGAATTAAGTCTTCAAAAAACAAAATTGATTAACTAGCGAAAGCTGATGATGGTATCATGGGACATCCAATCAAATAACATATCCCTAATTTACGCTTGCTACTACAGACCCTTCAAGGGTTAGTCCGTCTCTTGCTTAGCCACTTTTTTATTTATTATTAAAAGTACGCGCTCGACTTTATCTAACTCAGCTCAGTTTTATTTTGATCTCTGTTATTCAAGCCCTAGTAATGAAAAATACATCATCGTAAAATCGTAAAAACCTACTCAAATGATAAACTGTCTTGGAAGGGTTCCAAACCTAAAGATGTATTCTAAATAACAATCTTTACTAACTGAGCTTAGCTATGTTTTACTACAAGCAGTTTGCTCGCGACTTTGTCAGCGTGGTACCTATAGTTGCGATTTTCCTCAGACCAATAAAAAAGTCTGGTTGGTCTGGTCTGAACGATTTTCATACAAAGTTTCATCCTCTGTCTCAGGCCAATATTTTTTTTTATTGGTCTGAGTCCTCTGGAATATAGTCCATTGGAGGTTAAATACATATTCACGCCAAGTCGTTTACGGGGTAAGCAGAATGTATCAAGTGCCAAACCTCAGGATTCTGACAAACCTGTCTGGCTTCCTTCACATTCATTAACCTTTTCATATAAACACGCCGGTTTCGGAGATTCTTGACACCATCCTCTGATAATATCCGAGTGATCTGATCGTGGGAAGACAACTTTAGTCTTCTCCCCGGGTCATCCACATTCGCATTGTATATCTGCTTTGTCAATCTTTCATCTGTCATTCTTTCCATTCTTTTGCCATTTCTTCCCACCCTTTCTTGGATCTCACTGTTACGAATGCGGTCAACGAGCGTAACACCACAGATTTTCCGTAGTGCTCTTATTTCGATCGCATTTATCCTACTTTCATGCTTTTTCTGACATACCCAACTCTCGCTTCCATACAACAACGTTGGGATAAGCTAAAAAATATACAAATTATCTAGCATTTTGACTCAAAACCTCGCTTTAAAATAGATAACCCAGCGCTCCATTTACACTTCCCTGCCACACTCTCCTTTCCACATCCGCGGTGTACCTTTCATTCCTGCTAAAAGTACAACCAAGATATACAATTTCATTCACTTGTTCTAGCACTAAATCATCAACTAAAACTCTTACATCCGTTCTGGCTTCGTCTCTTTCAAACACCATAACTTTACTTTCTTTTTTTTTGTGCAGCTTAGAAGGTGAAGAGCCTAATAAAAAGTGCAGCTTCATCTGCATAAGGCATCACCACTAGGTGAACTGCATGACCAAGTGGTCACCCATACGCATTCCCACATTTATAGACCTCAACCTTTGAAGACATTTGACCGAATAACCTCTTTTGGCACGTAACTCTTAGTTGGCACGTATTTCTTACCACCGCCTTACATATTCCTGCCGCCATAACGTCATGACGTGTTCCGGTTCGGAGGGTAAGGTAGCCGGTAAACTTACTTTTGCTCGAGGCCTAACATCCCGGCCCCAGGTTGGCAACCATTACCACCTTTGGTGTCTCTAGGCGGCGTGAATTTCTTACCATCAGGAAATCCGTCTGCTTGTTTGCCTTCCAATATCATAAAAAAAAGTTCTACCAATAAATGAAATCTTTTTCTTGACGTCAAAGTATCGTAACTAGACCATATATGAAGTAATTTATAACTAAGATCTATTTGGCTAACGACATTTGTAATTCTTTCATTGTTCATAGCTCTATGCCAAGTGCTTGCTTATCCTTTTCTGTTTTATTGGATTGCATATGATTAGCTAACTATCGAATAAGCAAAAAACTTTACAAGAAGGAACTTTAATTTTCCCTGGCCAGGTGCAAGTGTACCGGCTACCCTACCTTCCGGACCGGAATGGTGGCAGCAGGAATAAGTATGGCGGTGGATCCCTAGACTCGCAAGTTACTGCACAAAACTCTACCACCCGTGGTCTTGATGGTGACCTGACCTATATTTTAGCCTGTGCTCGCTTCTTACTTGCTGCCGGGCAGAAAGCCGGTAAAATTATTCCCGTGTTGGTCCGGGCTCCTTTGTAGAATAGACCATCTGCATTCCTGCCAGGCAGATCGTAAAAGGCGAGCGCGGGCTTACCGTCACTAACGCCTTGACATCTGTATAAGTGGTAAAGTTTCGCAGCGTCTCGCCCGGATTGGCACCACCGCCTTACCTATTCCTGCCGCCATAACGTCATGACGTGTTCCGGTTTGGAGGGTAAGGTAGCCGGTAAACTTACTTTTGCTAGAGGTCTAACATCCCGGCCTCAGGTTGGCAACGCAACATTACCACTTTGGTGTCTCTTTGCGGCCGGAATTTCTTTCCATCAGGAAGTCCGTCTGCTTGTTTGCCTTCCAATATCATAAAAAAAAGAAAAAAAAAATTCTGGTGGTTTGTTCTGCTCAACGGACCTGGACTAACACGGGGAAAATTGTATGTAAAATATAGTTTTGCTCATTCAAAACTATTGTGACGAATAACACAGTTTTGTAATTCAGCTTCTTCGGATGACATTCATGTTCCAAAATTAGTAACTACATTTTACTACCACTTATAATTAAGTGACCAAATTGCCTCTTTGTTTCCTTTTCTATAAAAAAGTGAACCCGCCAACTTCGTATCCTGCTGGCAATTTCGTAAAGGCAAGGCAAAATAGGTGAAATATTGTAAATTAAACTTTTTTATTTTTATTGAAACAAAATTATGTGTGGCAAACTTTTGTAAGCGATTAGCCGTCCCAGCGAACTTGGTATCAGTTGACAACAGCTACTAAAGGTATAATGGACAGAAGTAAAGTGCTATTATATTTTCTACAATTTGTTATATGTGTAACTGAGTTTCAACTTCATAATTAAAATGTCATTGATACACCCGGCGTAACCTTAGAATAACGATACTAACAATATTTCCTGACAAGAGGATTACCGTCTAAGTTATGGACTATAAATTAAGAGATTTTTGACGCTTCTGACTGCGGTCCGTTAATAACGAATTAAAAGGTAACTGACGTCGTTAGGGAGTGATTAAAAGAAAAATGGCGATATTATTTTTTTTTTATGACATTGGAAGGCAAACAAGCAGACGGATTTCCTGATGGTAAGAAATTCCCGCCGCCTAGAGACACCAAAGGTGGTAATGGTACGTTGCCAACCACAAGCCGGGATGTTAGCCCTCGAGCAAAAGTAAGTTTACCGGCTACCTTACCCTCCGAACCGGAACACGTCATGACGTTATGGCGGCAGGAATAGGTAAGGCGGTGGTACCAATCCGGGTGAGCCGTTGCGAAACTCTACCACCTAGTCAGATGTCACGGTGTTAGTGACGGCAAGCCTATGCTCGCCTTTTACGAGCTGCCTGGCACAGGAAGGCAGATGGTCTATTCTACAAAGGAGCCCGGACCAACACGGGGGATTAATTAACAATTTTAAAATAAATTACGTCTCGTAGCGTGGAAATTAATAACTAATTAAATATCGATCTAACGGCTCTGAGTGCAGCCATTATTGACGGATTAAGAAAAACATGACATCTCTGAGTACGGGGCTTCCGCTAAATGACTAGGTAATTAAAAGATATTTGACGTAATAGAATGTAGCCATTACTGATTGGTTAAAAGAAACATTATTTCATTAGTGAGTGATTAAAACAAAAATGTCGTTTCTGAGTGTAGCCTTTAATCACTGATTAAAAGATAATGAAATCTCTGAATTAGATTGTTAATGAAAAAGAAAATTAACTTTAATTAATTAAAAAATATATTTTAATTTTAATTTTAAGAAAATTGTCAGTTATGTCTAATTTAAAGATAATTGACGTTAATGAGTTATTAAAATTAATGTATCATTACGAGAAAATTGACGTCAATGAAAATCGACTTAGGAAAAAAAAGAAAATTTATATCGGTAAAAGTGATTAGAAAATAAATGACATCTCTAGAGTGAGGCCGGTAATGAGTTTTTAAAGGTTTTACGATATTAATGAGTAAAGAAAAATTTTGAGTGCAGCCGTTAATGTTGGTCAGAATGTTCGACCCGTGTCTGAACACCCCAAGATATGGACGCACCGATATCGCCTTCGGTGCTTTCTTACTACCTACAACATCTATGGTGTCTAAAGGCCATGCTTTGCTTTTAATCAGGAGAGTCTTAAGCTTGTTCGCCGTCATATTATATTTAAAAAACGGTCAAACTGTCTATTTCCGGTTTCAAATGCACTTAGCTTCGCTGAAAAAAGTTTCAGGCGTCTGAAAACCGCGTTGATGCTTGACTTCTAACAGTTGGTCACGTTACTTCGGCGTGCATGTACGCGTTTTTGTTTCCTTATCTAAGATAATGTCTGATCTAGCATTAATTGGTATCTAGCGATTTAATTCGTAACGTGTTAGTATTTGTTTAAGGTATTTATGGTGTGTAATATAAGTATTTTATCAACTAGTTTGAACAATACTGTGTAAGAAAGTTTGGTGTTTTAAAATTGGATTATTTAAAATATAACTGCGTTTTTGAATATAAAATATTTGTTTTGTGTAAAATATGTCGTGGTTTGCAATATATGTGAATATTAATGTTTGGATTTAAATGAATGGTGAACTGTTCTCACTTCCAAAATGTTTAGTCCTGTGAAAAACAAAAAGAGTTCGCTTTTTTTGAAAAGCTTGGTTTTCTACATATTTATATTCGGTAAGTGCAGATTTATGATCTTGTACTTACTATATTTGGTTGTATTATTAATGTTTGTTTTAAATAATAATTGCACAGACAATTTTGTTTTTTTAAAAAAACATGTAGTTATAGAATCATTATACAGACTTATGTACATAACTACATACATCACAATAAAAACTAGTCAAGCGTGAGACCGTCGTGCAGGTTGAATAAGATCACAATTTACAGATATCGACTAAGGACGAATTTCGGGTTCGTTTTCTGGACGGGGGCAGACTTTTGTGTGATAAATATTTAAATTTCTTTATTTCCGGGTATGAATGTTTTTTTTAATTTGATCTTTATTAAATGTCTATTTAAGTATTTACACCCTTAGCACAAGCATATAATGTACTTTGGAGTTTGATTAATTTGTGTTACATTTCTAGGGCTATTTGTTCATTTTATTTAAGTATAAATAAAATTCGCAACTGTTTTAAATTTGAAAGACAAAAAACATAATTTTATTTGTTTATCTGTATGTTAGCGATTTTCTTAAAAACTAGATCCAAACCATCCAGTTTGTTCGTTAGTGAATTGCAAACTCCTCAAAATTATGATCTCTCATCTGATATGATCTTGGGAAATAAATAATGGAAAAGTGGAGACAACCCGCAAATGTAATGTATAGGTAGACTATAGGACATAACTCTATTGTTAATGACTCCAACATTATATTCTTATTTTTTTTAATTCAAAAATGCATGATAGGTACATACATTTGTCTTCAACCAAAAACCTTGTAAATGTTTATTTGGGTGTGACCACTTCACCATAGCAATACCAACGTTTCCATACGGATTAATGAATTGAAGAGGTTACATATTATTGTATTAACATGTAGCTACCATTTTTTAAAATGTTAAAAGTGTTAAACTTTAACAAAATTTAGTAAAATTCCACAATCAATAATTTAGTGCGTAAGTTTAGTGCGTTTTTCTTGCAAATCACTGTAACTGAAAGACAAATTGCGCTCGGACAAAACGGAGAGCTTGGAAAAGAAATTATATCTATCTGTGCCAAGAAGATGTGAAATGGAATCTAAAACTGGAAGGTGATGGAGTCTTGGGCAAATTGAGTATTGTGATGGGGATGGGGTGATGAGAAGTTTGCGTTTGGTGATTCCTTTATTGCTAAAACTGTTAATGTTACTGTTGAGTGATTAAAGCAAATATGTACCTATGAAGAAAATCTATCAAATATATTTGAATTTAGTGACGGATTATTTTGTTCACGGGTTCCTCTATTGATTGAAGGTAGGGTGGCCGACCGTCCTGCTATTTGCGGAACGTCCCATTTCGAGGACTTTTAAAGAGGAATCCGTCTCTTTGAAATTATCATTAAGAGGTAACTTACAGCTGTAATAATTCAACTTAGGAACCTATTGTTAATTTCACTAGATGGTCAATTGATCATTTAATACTGATTTACAAAGAAAAAATAACATCTTTAAATTCTAAACAAAATTATTTAAAGTAAGTAAGTATCTTCACGCCCATATCCCCAAAGGTTATTAAGGTTTAAAATTAAATAAAAAATACATATTATTTCCTGACCCGGGGATCGAACCCGGTACCTCAAGAAGTCAAATCCGCCCGGTCCGCTAGACCACAGAGGCGAATTCATTTAAATCAACAAAACTTTTATTATTATTTAAGACAAAATTATTTAAATCATTTTTAAACACTTGTCCTGCATTTTTGTAACATTAATTTGCTTAAATTCGTATTATGAAGTTGGCTAGGCTAGTTAAAAGCCTAGACTCTTTTTCATTGAGTTAATTTGTCATCAACAACACCATTGTGACTGAGTGATTTTTGCTAAGCCTAGTCTGGACAGACATAATCTTCTAATTTATTCCTGCAATCATAATTTTAATGGTCACTTTTATTCCAATTTAGAGGGTAAGAAACCGGCAAACTTACTCATAACTTCAAAAATATTAACTTTTCAAAGGACTCAATATTCTACTGGTTTGATTACTAGTATATGCATACTAATATTATAAATGCGAAAGTCTGTCTGTCACACGTTCGTGGTTAAACCGTTACACTAGATTGATAAAATTTGATATACATGCATTTAAAGGGATGAGTTCAAACATAGGCTACTTTTTAATCGACTTTAAAAAGGAGGAGGTTCTCAATTCACACCTATTTAAAACCTATTAATAAATGCACATCTAAATAATAGGTAGTATATAATTAATATTAATTTTTTGTTATGTTTTAATTTTTAGTTTTAAAGTCAGTTTTTAACGTAGTTATTTTCATTCAAAAATCAACCAAACGACTATAATGGGGGTTAAAAGATTTGTAGGAAAATTGTTACTATTCTCTGACAAAGTCGCGGGTAAACAGCTGGTATATCTTCATAATTTAGATACATATGTGTCTTCA
Organism: Calephelis nemesis; assembly: GCA_002245505.1. Lineage (NCBI taxonomy): Eukaryota > Metazoa > Arthropoda > Insecta > Lepidoptera > Riodinidae > Calephelis > Calephelis nemesis. The sequence continues at coordinate 38,735 of NJDD01002474.1, forward strand.
CGCCAAGTCTCTTACGGGGTAGGCAGAGAGCAGAGTGCCAAATGTCACGATCCTACATAAATGAATAGCTTCCTCCACATTCATAGCTCTTCTCATACATACACATGTGTTTTGCAGACTAGACACCACCTTTGGATAAAATATAACACGTATATAATATACGCACACAGGAAAAGTACAAGCGTTTACCTAAAAAAAGTGTATATACAATGGAATTCCACCAAGTGCCGACGATAACAATTATAGAATCTAAAAAAGTGAATAATACGTATATAATAATTGAACCGTTTGTTAGAGCGATTTAATCGTGGTACATACCAAATTTATAATTTGTGTGGTTTCATAACAGGCCATTAACATTTTTGGTGTCTACAAGCGATGTGTGTAATCAGGAAATAATAATATAAGACAAAAACATAAATAGAAAATAAAAAAATTCTTCCTTCTTCCTTTGTTTGTTTTATTTGTAAGAACACTAGATTATGATAATATTCATCAATCATACGATAAACTTGCCCTTGCTGTTTTATTTTTTATCTCTCTATGCACACAGATTCGTAAATATTATTGATGAATTCAAGTCGTTGCGAGACTCTAACACCTAGTCAGATCTGACGGTGCTAGTGCTAGAGCTGCCCGACAGAAAAGCAGATGCTCTATTCAGCAAAGGAGCCAGGACCAACACGGGAATTTTTTTTTCTATTTGGTCTTTTTTTAACTCTACAATTCTAACATTAATATACATATATAACTATTAAGTACGACTTCATCGTAACAGTTCAAATTAACATCTAAATTTAGTATGACATTAATTTATTTTGGAATATATTTATTTTAGACAATTTTGAAGTTATACTTCTTTTGGCGCGATTGGGAAAAATGATGAGAGTGAATTTTTACGATGCGCGTGCACACCGACAGATAAATGTGGCAGTCAAAAGCAACACCCTGAAGTTAGTTGCGAACCTTTTTATTTTTAATTATATTTTATGATTTTTAATTATTGTTGCATGCTATTTATGTATGTATGCGTTGTGTTATTATTTGGTATTTTTGGATTGTTACGCCAAAGAAGTATAACTTCTTACATGCGTACATGAGTACACACACTCTTTTTTTTAACTATTAGACCTAACGAACAACGTAAAACATTTTACGTATAAAGTCTTACGTTTACTCCTCACAGGAATAAAAAGAGCGTTGTCAGCAGGAGACATGTAAGTTTTAAACATGATTCTTGTTCCAGGTGAAATCTGTTCTTAGGAATATATAAAAAGTTATTCGGAACACATGAAAACAATTAAATACAACATAGCTTAAGATAGACGAAATCTACGGCTATTAAAAATGTGAATTTTGCAACAATAAACTCAATCAATCAGTCGTTGAACGACGTAATAAATAACAAAAAGACTGTCATTTATATAGTCATTCATTTATTGCGCTATCGTACACAAACATGGCAACACGAACATTTGCGCAAGCGCCCTGCGCCGTCTTACGATTTTTTGTCTTTAACGAATCAGGTCCTGACGCGAGTTTAGAAATTTTTACCCATTCCAAAAAAAGTGTGCAACGCCGCTAAAGAAGTTTTCACTTCAAAAATTCTACACTAGATTTTGTCATTAGTAGCTCGAGTGTCATGATTGAGCCCTTAGTAGCCCGACTGGCGAAGCATCTCAAAAGATGGCCTATTTTTTTAAATATTCCTATTACAAGAAAAACTTTAAAACCATTATCACAAACACATCGCATCCATTTATGTATTATTTTCATGCGTACTTGTCAGCTTGTGACGAAATAGTGTTTGTTAATACTTACGATACTTTCGTACATAATCTGTTTTTAAATAGATACTATAAAAGCCCTGTTATCGTACTCATGTCAAAATCAATTTGCTTCGTTAGACGTGTGCTGAATACTGAAATAATAATTAGGAATAGAAGGTTTCAATTAGAAAGCTAATGGGCAATGACCGCCTATTGCGAGTTAAGGCCCCATACTTAGTCAGCCAGAAGAGCCAATCACCACACTCCCCCGTTCCATGATTACTATGAAATATTGCGCTCTAAAGTAAACGTCTTATGCGACAAATCACTATTTTTGACACTAAAAAAGTAATTTGAAAAAAGTATATAAACTGAAACGCTTATCTTTTAAGTATAGTATTAATCTATGTTTATGTTAAATCTGGTGTCGATATTTTTATAATTGAAGTAGACAGTTGGGTTTTGCTTTCTAAAATGGGTTAACTTTTTGATTTTTCTCTATCAAGTAAAGTGAAATGAAACGTGTTTTAGAAACACTAGTCTTATAAAGCATATTCATATTAATCTTGTGTATTTTTGTCACCGAGATCCATGATTGCTTTGTATGAAAAAAACATTGTACTGCTGACGTATTTTAGCGTATATGGACCCTTAATAAACGATATTCGATAGTAATAAACATTTCTTTGGCTTGATAGAATAGGTTATTACTATGATGGCCTTTGCGGTCTAGTGATCCGGTGTAAGCGTTGCCTAGGTCGGGCAACTTAGTGTATGTTGTTTCAAATTTCTTATAAAAATAGGGTTGTCTGGCTTCAGATAATACCCGGTTTAACAGTAAGTTTCCCATCCCTATTACATTGAGGAACTAATTAGTAGTTTTCGCTAATCGTGGAAGGCTCGGTGGTTATCTGTGCCTATCTTTTACCCGTGTTGTTCCGGGCTCCTTTGCAGAGTAGACCATCTGCCTTCCTTGCCAGGCAGCTCGTAAAAGGCGAGCAAAGGCTTACCATCACTAACACCGTGACATCTGACTAGGTGGTAGAGTTTCGCAGCGACTCGCCCGGTTTGGTACCACAGCCTTACCTATTCCTGCCGCCATAACGTCATGACGTGTTCCGGTTCGGAGGGTAAGGTAGCCGGTAAACTTACTTTTGCTCGGGGCCTAACATCCCGACCTCAGGTCGGCTACGCACCATTACCACCTTTGGTGTCTCTAGGCGGCGTGAATTTCTTACCATCAGGAAATCCGTCTGCTTGTTTGCCTTCCTATATCTTAATAAAAAAAAACAACTTTTGTGAATAAGGACATGAAGATACTTACTTTATTTTGTTTTACTGATTAAAGTGTATTTGGCTTATATTGGGTAGTCTGGTTGTATCTCAGCCTGTATCTTCGGTTATTCGGGAGCGAAGATACTGTTCTGTACAATATTGAAATAGGAAGGGAACACATTTCGAACCTAATGGTAGAAATGCATGATAAAATAACATAGGACAATGATGAATTGCTTACTAGGGACTGAGATAACATATTACCTCTTGTTGAGTTTGCTAGTTATTTTGGTTTTTTTAATTCATCCTAGTAAATAATGACTAAATAAGTAGTCTGTGGCTACATCCCCGTATTAGTTTAGTCAGTCATTTCAAGATCTACCTCGTGTTGGTACGGTTCCCCTGAGTATAATATACTGTCTGCCTCTATGCCAGGCAGCTGGTAACAGGCGAGCACTGGATAAAATATAGGTCAGTACCAACAAGACTACTGGTAGTCGAGTGCTGCACTGCAACTTGCCGGGCAGCAATGCATCGATTCACCTATTCTTGGCACCATAATGACTGTTAAATTTCGGTCTGGCCGATAGGGTAGCCGGTACACTTGTAAAATAGGCCTAACATCCCAACCAAAGAACATCAACGCACCTGTAACGTCTATGGTGTCTATAGGCCACGGTTGTCTCTTACCATCAGGAGTGTGCTTGTTCGTTGACTACAAACCAAAATAAATACCCCCAAAAAAACCTAAACGTAATGTAGCTAAGAACAACTAGGTGTAACGAGCACGTTAGCTTTCAAACAAAAAAAACATCGAAATCGGTCCATCCTTTAAAAAGTTATGATGTTACAGACAGCCACAAACACTGTCACTTAAAAAACTTTATGGCACTCTTGAACTTCTTAAATACAACAAACAAATACACTTTTGCATTTATTATAGGTAATTATAGATACTCATTTTATACATATTATACCTACATGCAAAAGTTTCAAAAACATTTGAACACAATAATGTGGTACTTGCCGGTCTTTTTACACGCTTTATAATATTAGCTTCACCTGTATGTTTGTAACCGACTTCTTTGGGCGCGATTTTGACCCACTTTAAACGGCCAGATTTCGTTCAAACTCTGTAGATTTATTAAGGACCGGTGACAATACATTAATTTGATAAAATTATTCCATTTTTCAATTTGCAAAATATGAGTTTTGTTAATTTATATAGTTTTCATCTTTAATCGATAAGGTAAGAAAATGAATTAAAATTTTCTATAATTTTTCTCTACAGTCGATAAGGCAGGACTCGATGTTAATTTTTATTTCCAATAATTATCTTTAGCCGTTTTCTCTAATACTGACAAATTTTTGTATACTTGTTAACTTAATTTTAATTCTACAAAACAAATAATAGTTTATAAAAATTAAAAAAATCACGCTTTTATAAAGAAACCAAAGTAAAAAGTAAAAAATAAATAATAGTTTTAAAAAAACTAAAACTACCTTTTTTTTATAAAAAACCAAACTAAAAAATAGAAAATAAATTTTAATAAATTTGAATTAAAAAAAAAATAGAAAAAAGAACGCGTGTCTACGTTCGTCCGTTGCTCATATTTATGTAGGGGAGTAAACTATTGGTGCTCGTTAACCGAAAACGTGTATGAGATATATAAAGAATATAAATAATTTGTTAAGTCGTAAGACAGGTAAAATTTTATGAAAACGTAAAAATTAAAAAAAATATGTAACCTTGTTATGTAACAAGCCTAATGCTAGATAAAGATATATTTGAAAGTTTGCACCAAACGGTGCTATCAGCATCAAATATCCAAATGGATTGTACATACCGAAACCGAAATATAGTGATATTTGCCTAACGAATTAAAACAGAAAAAATGTTTAGTTGTTTGCAACTATATTTTTTTCCGTTTCTATTGTAGTAAATTAATTTTTAGCAAGTATAGAATTAATCTCCGTTAAATTATCTCGACAATAGTACGCAAAATATCTTGATTCCTTTAACTAACAAGGCTATAATACTAAAAATAGTTGCCAAAATAAGGCGAAACAAAATTTTTCAATAGTAAATCACTCTCTGATGCTTCGCATCATGAGTCGTGCAATAGTTTAAAATTAAAAAAAAAACATTAATCCAGACTAATAAGTAGAAAATAAATAATAGTTTAAAAAAAACTAAAAAACACGCTTTTTATAGAAAACCGAACTAAAAAATAGAAAATAAATTTAAATTAAGAAAATAGTGTTAAAAATTTCAATGAATATAAATTAATAATAGTGTAAATAAAAAAAATATTTTATTTAAAAAAAAGCGTGGGGTGCTTTTTAAGATATTATCGAAATAATAATCACTCTACTCATATCGGTCATATAAAATATTTATAACTATTGACACCATGCACCCCACGCTTTTTTTTAAATAAAATATTTTTTTTTTATTCACACTGTTATTAATTTATATTCATTGAAATTTTTAACACTATTTTCTTAATTTGAATTCATTAAAATTTGTTATTGAAAAACCTTAATTCCCTTTGGAATGCATACGAAGCTAACTTCCCCAGAAAGTCCTGATATCGCGATCGTTGCCTTTCTCAAACAATAAGACTAATATAATATTATGTATGTACTTAGTTATGTAGTAGATACTTGTTTTTGTAGTGTTAGTGAACAATGAAAAATGTATGTCGTAAGAATGTATGGTCCATTAAATTTAATAGGTATCTACTTTGACGTCGAAGCTACCAATGACTTTTTTTGTAATATAGTGTCATAAGTAGCCGGAATTGTAATACCTTCACAATTCATATTCACTACCGGCCAATATTAATAATCAATCTTAATCCAAAACTTGCTGTCCAAGATTGATATTTCGATCCATTTTTATGTTATCGCTTGCCAATAACATATCTGTGGACAGGATAAATATGGCAATTAGGTATGGGATAGGCCGGCGGATACGCAGCTATCTAGATTGCTTGAAATCCATTAGATTGAGATACATTATTAACATTGGCCGTAAGTCTATAGACATTTTCAAATCCTCAAAAATTCGGTTAAGCCGCCACACAAATACAGCCTAGTCGAAGCTACCGAGTTGTAAACCGATATCCGCCTCTTAAATACAAGTAACAGGAGCTCCTGATGTTTGTGGATTTTAATGGGTGGCGGTGATGTAAAAGAAGCCTTTATTTTGCTAATTGTTGTGGCAAATAATCCTTCAAACGACACAGAATGTGACAAGCCTAATTAACGTTCCCATCACCCACCTCCGCGACCAGAATACGAATAAATTGTCATTTTCTTTACATGTGACAACCCTACCTAAAGTTTCCACCACCTACCTCCGCGACCAGATCACAAATAGAGTCCGAAAACTGTAAAAGGAATTTTGAAGTCTGATATGTACATACCTAAACTAAGTACCACAGAAGTTTTCGTTACGGTGTCAAATACACCCTATCAATATATTTTTCCACATCCTAGTAAAAAGCATTTTATTTGTCTGAGCATTGTTCTAAGAAAATATTTTTGAAGCACTTATAAAAGTATCTTCACGCCCATATCCCCGAAGAGGTAGGCAGAGGCACAACCGGGACACCCACGACTAGCCTAAGATACTAAGTCCCACAATGTGATAGGTGGCAAGCCTATCGCCAACCGGGCACTCATCCTATCCCGAGCAACAATTTTTTATTTTTATTAGAACCCGGGACCTCATGAAGTCAAGTCTGAGTGTTGAATATCAATTTCATTTATTTAATTTACAATTTAATTCAAATAAAACCTGTAAACAAAACCTATAAACACAAAGCAATAATAATTATCGCTGACAATTTGCTTTAATCCATTGTAGTCTTTGCTTTAATCGAAGCACATCCAAAAAGAAGTGACCGCATGAGTCATTCATAACACAACAAAACAAAAAAAAAACAAAAAAACAACTGAAAAAAGTTTCAATATGACTGAATGTAGCTAAAACTATTTTGATAGAGTCAGCTCCAAAAAAAAACTGCATTAAAATCGGTCCGCTCAAAAGTAATGATGCCCTACGTCATGTCATGTCATGTCTATATGTACAGATCCACGTCAAACTTATAACACCCGTCGTTTGAGTTACGGGTCAAAAATAAAAAAAAACTAATTATTAATCAAGGAATCTCGTATGTGACATGTATGTTTATTATATAAACACATCTTACGATGTGTTTCAATTTGCATTTTGATATAAGTACCTACATTACATTCCTTCGTACGTTATACGAGTTGGTGTATACTACGTTCGGCAAGTTAGGTACGTGTCGAAATCTATGACACCTTTGGTCCAAAAATTGTGTTTCTTTTAGTTACCAACAGAGGTGCTGTTCAAATTTTCACACAAATAATTTACATAGATGGTAGGGAGTATAGTAAATTTTACAATTTGTAAACTCATGGTAAGGGCTCAAGAGTGTCATAAATCTGTTAATCTGTCAAGAAAGTGTTCGGTAGGATTCTTATTATATAATAATAATAATAATAAGCTTTATTTAATTCCATACAAATAGTGACATAACATGCAGTAAAAAAGATAAAATATAATAAGATTTAAATAGATACAATAATAATAAAATCAATAAAAATTCCAAACAAAAATAATGAGACATTAATTGAAATAACATTGATAACTTATATTAAATAACATATTTGTATGGACCCCCTCAGGGTAAAAGCCTCCTCCAAAGCATTCCATTTTTCTCTATCTTTGGCTGATTGAAGCCATCCACGACCTGCTGCAGCCACGATTTCGTCAGCCCATCTGGCATTAGGTCTACCTCTCGTTCTGGTGCCTTGTGGTCCCGCCCATCTTATTACTCTTTGTGTCCACCTATTGTCAGTGTACCTTGCCACGTGACCTGCCCACCTCCACTTTCTTTGAAGAGAATAGGTAAGCGCATCTTTTATACGGGTTTTTTTGCGGATGACTGTATTCCTAACTTTATCTTTCAATTTGATACCTTCTCGCTTCTCTCCATTCTTCGCTGCGTGGTCTGAATTTTGTTGCTAGTCTTGATGTCAAACGTCCAAGTTTGGCATCCGTATGTGAGGCATGGTAGGATTTCCGAGTCCATGACTATCTTCTTTGTAGGCAGTGGAAGATTCGATTTAAAAATACTCTTATGAGCCCAGTACTTTTTCCAGGTAATCGTTGCTCTGCGGTCAACTTCTTCGGTATTTCTGTCTTTGCTTAAGGAAATCTGTTTACCTAGGTAAATATAATTATTTACATACTCAACAGGTAAGTTATTAATTATTATAGGTGTCTTGCGGTGGTTTGTAATGACTTTCGTTTTGTTTAGGTTCATATCCAATCCAACCTTAGTGCTAGCCTGCTGGAGGTCTACCATCATGCTGTTTAGTTGGTATGACGATTCCGAAAATAATATGATGTCGTCGGCAAATCTAAGGTGGCTCAAATAGATACCTTATTATATAGGTTCCCTAAATATAGTCGTTTTTTTTAATGGCTTATGTGTTGCTAACCTCGCGGTTTTTACAAATTCACTGGACTATTGTAATATAGCCATTTAGAAGTACCATTGTTGACAACCGTCGTTGGTTTCACGTAGGTGTTGTAAATTAGCTTAATATCTTTCGCTACGTGGATATTTATGGACTATTGTTGACACAGTAACCAATCAATCATACCAACGAGTAATAAAATTGGCGGTCGCCAATCTGACAGTGGTTTATATTTAAAATCCTTTGATATAAGATTAAACCTTTTTTTAATTGAATATATTTCAATGTGTATGCTTTTATTTATGTAAACTAAGCAGGCATATTTCATACTTGTATAACGCATTTAAGTTTTTTTTGTATCTACCCACTATGAAATGAATTTATGTTTAATATTCAAAAATATTGTTCAGTAATTTAAGTTCTAGCCCTGATGATGCTGTAAAAAGCGAAACCGGTAGGCTATTTATAAAATAATAAAGTATAAGTGATACGTAAAACAGTACAAGTGTTTCTTCATTTAAAAATATAAATATTTGGAAGTTTTACCAAGCGCCGACGATGGATGGACTGATTTTCTAACAATAGTTTATTTGGGAACCATTTAAGTGAAAGGGGCAAAGAGTAGCTTAAAACCATTCTTGGAACATGGAGCTGTTAAATTTCTTCACGATGGGTTTCGTAGTTTCGGACAGAATCGAAGCAGGAAATTAGCGAAACAGTATCTTTAAGCCCATATCCCTGAAGGAGCTGGCAGAGGCATAACCAGGGTACCCAGAGTAGGTAAGTATTTCGCATATGTGACCACTACATCACAGACGCGCATTTAGTTTGAACTAAATTAGTTGCACGCGACTTCTTATTTATGCTAAAGTATCTTTTATTCATTACTTATGGAAATGAAAGATTTTTCCTAAGATAAGGATATGCTAAATGTAGAACCGGACTATTAGCTACTCTTACACAAAATTTGATTAAAATCGGTTCAGTAGTTTACATGAGAAATCTAAACAGGCAACCAGACAAGCCGACAAAAAATTTAATAACCTTAGTTTTGGGTTCCGCATCCCCGCAGTACAAAAGCAATATTTGTTTTTAAAACTATTTCATGTACGGATTTAGTTTTACTATATTAATACATTTAATAATTTAAGTATTGTTTGAAGAATCAGACAGACGATCTATCTTAAACCAAAAAGATATTTAATGTAAATAATGACTGTGATTTTATTGTTAGGTTTGTTTCGGTTGACTCTATGTTATCGAATAAAACAATTGATTTATGAAAATTCATTGTAAACAAAAACAAAAATAAGATAAGAAGATTATTAAAAAACATATCACTACATAGTATAAAACAAAGTCACTTTCTCTGTCCCTATTTCCCTCTGTATACTTAAATATTTAAAACTACGCAACGGATTTTGAGGCAGTTTTTTAAATGGATAAAGTGATTGGAGAGAAAGGTTTATATGTATTTTTTATACCAGTGCGAAGCCGGGTAGGCCGTTAGTTACTAATAATAAGGTACAACTGAGTTAGTAGTTTTAATTTAAACTGTATAACAAAGACTGCAAGACAAATAATAGGGTATGTAACGACTAACGAGTGTTATCTAAATCTATTATATGATATACTATGATTAGAGGGTTATCAACCTATTTATATTTAATGAATGAATTTAGTTATCTACTACAAAAGCATGTTACGTCCTGTCACATACCTGCTAAATTACTCATTCAGTTTGTAACATTGTTCGTTACTATTTTGGGAAATGATGCCAAACCTTTGGCCCCCTTTTTACGAAAATAAAATTTGGCACACTTATAGTGTATGTGTACGAGAAGTACAGAACGCTAATATTTTTCAATAATAATGCTTATAACTATTTTAAATCAATAAATAAAACATTACCCACACTACCATGCATTTGACACACACAAAAAAATATTAATGATAACGATAAAAATCACAGATGGCGCACTAAAAAGTTTGGAAACAAAGTAGTTAGTAGTTTTCCCCGTGTTGGTCCGATTTCAAAAATTCTTTCACCTTTAGAATGCTACATTATCCCTAACTGACATAGGCTTTGTTTAATCAAAATCGGTGCAGTAGAAGCCAAGTTACGCAGGCGAAGCTGCGTGAACCTGTTAGTCTATAACAAAAAATAATTTGTGACAAGCGTATATTTGTAAGAATTTTCCAAGTAGTAGATTCAATCTATATACAACACGAAAGTCGGGTTTGTTACAACCAGGGCTTGATATACCTACCTATATTTTTAGGAACCAGTATTAATGACTTTGAAGCAATACCGATACCATCTGTCTTCCTGCCAGGCAGCTCGTAAAAGGCGAGCATAGGCTTATCGTCACCGTTAAGTGGTAGAGTTTTGCAGCGACTCACCCGGATTGGTACCACCGCTTTACCTATTCCTGCCGCGAATATATCGTCACGACGTATTCCGGTTCGGAGGGTAAGGTAGACGGTAAACTTACTTTAGCTTGAGGCCTAACATCCCGGTGTCCTTTAGTGTCCCTAGACGGCGTGAATTTCTTACCATCAGAAAATCCCATGCTTGTTTGCCTTCCAATATTATAAAAAAAAAGTTGGTCTTGAGAAATGAAGAGGACGTGTAGTAGTTCAGGAGCCTATTCATTTCAAACAAAGAAAAAATCAAACCTTTCCGCTTTGTAATATCAGTATAGAGTATAAATTTACACCAATCTTTTGGGTATAATATTTTATTATTTTAATATTCAAATTTATACAGTGTGTATAAATTTGAACTAGTCAATATTTACTACATGATGATCTACAAAATACTGTTTTGCAAGTTGCGCAGTTCATAGAGTTTAGCGTCTGCTAGTTTTAGCAATAAATTTTGTTGTCAGAACGTGACTGACAGATTACAACATTTATAATAAAGTGATAACGAACAAAGTGCCGGCGGTGATAACAGCTGACGTTATAAGATGATGACAAAATTTTGGAGGCAAAGGTTTTCTAGCATGATGTGCCGATCAAGTATTAACAACGGTCTCATGTATGTAAAACCCACCAAAATGGCCTAACATTTGGAAACCTTAATTTTTTTATGTACAAATAGTTTACTTAAAACTGCAAAAAATCTACTCCAATTTCAGTATCTCACAGTTGTTCTCACTTAAAGGTGGATATTTATTTGTAAACAATTCTATTGTAGGTATATTTCATTTGTTTTTAATAATATATATTACACGATTATTCGGCCAATAACGAACAGATATTGGTAGCTGTTTTTTGAAAAGATATTGATCGAAAGATTTCGAGATGGTATCAAGTAAAATTAGATTACGATTCTAGTAGTCGTTTGTAAGTTATACTTAACAACACATACTTTTAAATTAATAAACATCATTCAAATAATCAATTCTCATTCATCAATACAAATTGCCAAACTTGCACAACAAACTAGCTTTTGGACTTAATTTTAAATCCTATCTGAAATCAAACTTTATTTAAGAACTTTTATAATTTAAAAAAAAACGCTTATGAAACAACGGCTATCAATTTATTTTTCTTTAATTATCACGGAACACAGTCGCTCAATTTTGACCAAATTGAGTAAAAATAAAAATAAATTCAAACTTTTAAATAAATCGTTTATGTATGCGAGTATGTTGTTAATTAAGAGTTTAGACAAAAGACAGGTTAAAAAGGAAAGGTATCTTAAAAAACTATGTGTAAGACGTATTATAATAATTATGCATTAAGCAAATATAGTTAAGAGAACCTGTGCATTTAAAAGCACGCGGTTCTCCTAGTGGTAAGAGATTACCGAGGCCTATAGACACCATAGTTGTTGGGGCCGGGATTTTAGCCTAAGTGTGCAAGTCTACCCTACCCTCCAGACCGGCACATGACATTGTCATTATGGCGACAGTAATAGGTAAGATGATAAGTGGTTCCCTAACCGGGCCAGTTGCTGCACAAGGCTCTAATAACGGTTATTATATTTTCTAAGATTACAGGTTTTTTATCATTATAAATTTTCAATAGTGAACACTGAATACAATTTGTGTGTTGCCATGTCTGTAATTTCTAAATTACAAAACTCATGACTTGGGAAAAAGCACTTAACAATTTGCTAAGCACATACTGCAAATTAAAAAGAACAAATTAATTCGGACTGCAATTTAATGAATTATAGCGCAATTCACTTTTTACTCTTACCCTTCTCCCACGGCAACCCCTCATGCAGACAAACAAGCAGATTAGAATTCTAAACATTGTAAAAATGTGTTCTGCTATCTCCTTTACGACCTCTACATCTATTTATTAAATATCTTTAATGTATAGATTTTAATTTTACACAGTTTTATTATAATGTGTATAGTTAAAGATAATTAAGCTGTACTGACCACTGCCTAAAATTTAAACACCTACTTTATAAGGACCTTTTATAGTACACCCAAAAGGGGCGAAATCTTTCCTACTTTTTGTTCTACGACTACATAACCTTAAACCTACTTTTTTCAATTGAATCGCAAAACCAATTTAATATTTTATGATTGACTTTTGACTTATTCATTTTAATGTAGGTACCTGTGTTTGCTCTATTTCTCTCTCATTTGTATTGTCTGTTTAATTCAAAAATTGAAAGAACGTATGCACTTCCGAAGTAGTCCTATTTATTGTCATGGTGTCTACATCTGACGATCGAATAGCAAATAAATACGCTTTTCAGGTTTTTTATGAAGTTAGTATTTTACATAACAATGTTGGAATCGAAGTTGTTTTTAAGTAAGTTTTGTTTTCCAGTAAATAATAATTAAATAATTAAATAATAAATATCCCTGGACAAATTACCCAAATTGAATCTAAACCCAAAGTAAGCAAATTATATGCTTGTGTTATGGGTGTTAGTCAACGATACTACTACATAGAAATACTTAAATAGATACCAGAGTAAATTTAATAAACACCCAGACCCGGAAATGCAGACATCTTACTGTTTATCACACAAATGCCTGCCCCCGTTGGGAAACGAACCCAAGCCTCGCGGTTCGTCGATGCAGTTAGGCGAGTACGCTAGCCACTCGACCAACGAGGCAGTCAAAGTAGGAAATACAAATCTTAATGAATCTACTTTTTAAAAAAAAACTCTGTACAGACACAGTTATTTTGCGATTTTGTAATATATAGGTGTGTTTAATCACGTAATGCTCATAAAACGTTATATTTTGCTGATATCAACAGTTAATATATCGTTTATTTACTATCCCATATTAGGCCAAGTTTAATGGATGTGCCTATATTTAATCACCTTATGATTAACACCTTAGTATGAGTCAATATGTTTTTTTATTTAAGGTTTTATGGCATAGAGATTGACCTAGTGGGCTACGGCTCTTGGTAACATTCAAACTTCAAGGATGTCAGCAGAACTAGAATAGGTACCTAATATTGACTCTTTAAGAGAAAGAAAGATAGGAAGAAAATTATTTATTAGCGAAATAAGTGTGTAAATGAGATGTTACAAAAATATTTAAGTATATCAACACATTTTACCATATTTTGGTGTGCAAATATTTTAATATTTATAAAAAAAATATTTAATTATTATTATATACAATTATTTATTACCAAACATTTTAAAACTATAATTAAATTTAACCCTGTCTACCGTAAACTAGAGTCAAGACAGACGAGAGTAGTTATACAACTTTTATAGTTCTACTTTAAATGATAAAACAGATTATATTTGGCTACTTATCTCAAATGTCAAAATATGATTAAAATATTTGTACGTAGAGTTAGTGTAGACAAAAATAACACGTAGATAAAAAAAATACAAGAAAACAAAAATAATACAAACTCAACCAGCAAGGAATCGGCAAACGAAACAAGCAAGGAATAAAAAGTTCCAAAGCATGATTATTTTATGGTAAGACCACAGAATAATAAGTACTAACGTAGTAAGACGGCGTACAAGCACTCTGCTCCCCTGATGGTATGACATAACCGTAGTCTATAGGCACCATAACTGTTATAGGTGCGTCGCAATCCTGTGGCCTGGCTGTTAGGTCTAATTTGTAAGTATACGGGTAACCCTACCCTCCAAACCAGAACATGCCTGTCATTATTGGGGTAGGAATAAGTAAGGCGGTGGACCACTGACACTGGCACTCTCGACTCGCCACTGCAGACTCGTCCACTAGCGGTCTTGTTGGAACTAATCCTTTTAAACTTTTAATCTTAAATATAAAATTGAATCCCTGTTTCCCTTGGTCATCGCATCACGCCTAAACGGATAGGTAAATTATTGCTGATTAATTCTTGTTGTGTTTATTGTTGGCAAGATATTTGAAAAAAATCACATTTAGGACAGGACAACGCCTTTCGGCTCACGACAAATGTTAATATACTATCTACAGATAGAGATAGGGTTGCTAGAGTTTTGCTGCTAAGATATTTTTTGTTAAATATTGGAAAATAAAAGCGGTTACCAGGCAACTGATCTAAAATAGTACTATCTCTTATCTTAGATAGGTTATTAATATTGACAGACAGCCAATAAGTAAATATCTACCCACATCTTTACATTTAAGCTAATACTTTTTTGTTGTGTCATTTTTAGTAGAAGGCTCGTATAAAAAAAAATGTAAGTTTAGCGCAGTATTAAAAATTTAACAAAACTTTATAAACAACCGTCAGTTTCTCTACATTAAATTCAATATTCAATTTAGATAAACCTAAATTAAAACTTGTGAGGATTTGTTTGTTTTGAATTTAAAAATGTATGTTTTTAATTTTTTTTCGCCTCTGTGGTCTAGCGGTTCAGTTGTTGAACTTGACTGCATGAGGTCCTGAGTTTGAATCCGGTCGGGCAACAAAAACAAAATTGGGATTTTCCAATTTTCTAATAAAAAAAATGTTGCTCGGGATGGCTACTGCTATACATAATGTGACTATAGTTATTTGTTTTTATTTTATTCTGTACCTACATTCAATTGATTTAATGAATACCGTAACTTTGCAATCCGCTAGCTCTTCTTCCACATGATTGATCATCCATAACGATACTTCTTCATGACGTTAATATCTTCTGGAGATGGATTTGGTATTATTTACATTCCGTCGTGTACTCGAGTTTTTAAAGGAATTGGCTCGCTTCCAACTTTACATAGCTGTTGAAAAGTTTAAAATACACACATTGCAATATGATAACTATGGATTTTAAAGTAAATCTCGGAGATTTTGTATTGCAAAACAATTTTGGAAGACAATTAAAGTCCGCATTAGTCCAGAAAATGAACCATCTGCCCCAACCGAACCAATTCCAAATCCGATACCAAACAACATTAATTACTTACCTGCCCATAAAACAATCTTCTTCTACCGCCTAAAAATTTATTAAAACAGACGGCACTAATAGAAAGTAACGTTCCATTTTCACCAAACTGATTTTCCATTTTCACTGTTTTTTCGCCTTAAGAACTTTAGACGCGATTTATAAAATGTATTATTATTTAAACTAGCGGCCCGCTCCGGCTTCGCACGGTTATAAACTGTACATATAAACATTCCTCTTCAATCACTTTATCTATTAAAGAAACCGCATCAAAATATGTTGCGTAATTTTAAAGATTTAAGTATACAAAGCATACAAAAGCATACATAAGGATTAAGGACAAAGGAAGCGACTTTGTTTTATTATTTATACTATGTAGTGAAGAAAGTCTTGTCAGTAACACTATAACACAAGAATAGCTAAACTGATTTGGCTAAAAATTTATGATAGGTAGGTAGCGTAAAGCCAGAAGAAGGACGTACATTTTATTCCGTTCAACGGCGAGGAAACTAGGAAAAACACTTTAATTGTTTTTCTATACTAATTGAACGGGTAGAACGAAGTTTGCCGGCACTTTGCATATTTACGTGCTTATCCCAACTAGGTATAGATAATATTACCGTGTCCCAAAGGTGTTGTATGGAAGCGAGAGTTGGGTACGTCAGAAAAAGCATAAGAGGGTGAATAACGCGGTCGAAATGAGACGAAAAATCAAATAGTGCGACGCTCGCTGACCGCATTCGTAACAGTGATATCCGAGAAAGAGTGGGATTGAAAGAAAGTATTCGTGTTAAAATAAAAAAGAGCGAGATCCTCTGGTTCGGTCATGTGGAAAGAAAGATCAAAGATTAACAAAGCAGATATACAATGCGAATGTGGATGGATGAAGGTAGCCGGGGACAGAGAAATCTCTCGGGTGTTATCCGAGGGTGGTATCAAGAGTCTTCGAAACCGGCGTGTTTGTATGAAAAGGGTAATGAATGTGGAAGAATCCAGGCAGGTTTGTCAGGACTGTGAGATTTGGCATTCGATCCACTCTGTCTACTATGTCAGGGACTTGGCGTGACATTATGTGTGTATGTATATAAACCTAATAAAACGTTAAGTGTAGACATTGCCGTTTGTTTACCTCACGTCATAATTCTTTATCTTTAGTTCTAATGAGGTTTCACAAACCATACAAAATCATAGTTCTGTATTAAAATATATATTTCTACTGAAAAATTTACGTTTAGAGATGATTTTGGATAAGTGTGTATATAGAATATCGCCTCTGTGGTCTAGCAATCCGGCATCGGACTTGACTTCTTAAGGTCCTGCGTTTTATCCCCGGGTCGGCCAGCAAAAAATTAGAAAATGTGTTTTTTTCAATTTCAAAACAAAAGTAACATTACCAGGATTGGATATGTGTCCAGTGGGCAATAGGCTTTTGATACCTACCACATTGTGGGACTTGGTGTCTTCAGCTAGTCGTTGGTTGGCCTTATTGTCCCTCTGCCTACCTCTTCGGGGCTAAGAGTGTAAACTGCAAAGATACTAACTTGCTATTACGTTAATACTCGCTATGTAAACTATTTGTTCCAGAAATGGGCGGTGGGTTCGTTGTATTCTTATGCCACAATATGATATTGATTAAACTGGAATGTGATGATGATAATCTTCACTTATCTTGGCAATAAACAGAACAAACAATCTATAAAGTAGCTACTAGGTGTGGAGTGGCAGTTGGTTATCTAAACAAACGATAGGAAAAACACAAGTATTCATGCATAATGTAAGGTTATACTGAAATCTCTATTCCTTAGAAATTGGAATCGGACTTATGTCAGTTTTTACTCTTAAACACAATACTATCGAATTTTTTCCCCATGTTGGTCCGAGCTCCTTCGCAAAAGTTACATCAGGAAGTTGCCTCTAAAACGTTTAAAAAGTCTAAAGCATTTAGAAACATGTTTCTACATTCACACAAGTGATTTAGTTGTTTACAAGTTCGATTTATATATTTTTCATTACAGATTTTTTATAACTTCTCATGCGCGTACATAATACACATTTTTTTTATGATATTGTAAAACAAACAAACTGACGGATTTCCTGATGGAAAGAAATTCACGCTGCCTAAAGACACCAAAGGTGGTAATGGTGCGTTGCCAACCTGAGACCTGATGTTAGGCCTCGAGCAAAAGTAAGTTTACCGGCTACCTTACCCTCCGAACCGGAACACGTTATGACGTTATGGCGGCAGGAATAGGTAAGGCAGTGGTACCAATCCGGGCAAGTCGCTGCGAAACGTTACCACCTAGACAAATGTCACGGTGCTAGTGACGGTAAGCCTATGCTCGCCTTTTACGAGCTGCCTAGCAGGAAGGCAGATGGTCTATTCTGCAAAGGAGCCCGGACCAACACAGGGGAACATGTACAGATTTAATTTAATAACAGTTTTACCTGTATGAAAATTGTATCCGGCTATCTGCACCATAAATATTAAGTACTTATCATAATACGATAAATAAATACTACACCAATGTGTTATATTTGTGGATTCATAATATTAAAGTAAACTAGGTTTATTACACAACCACGTAAATATCTTTTATTAATAGACTTCAAATAAGCGACATTTTGAAAGTAGTTCTTTAATGATACAAAATTCACAGAACAATTTTTAAATTCTTTTTTCAAATTCCATTTAAGGCCCCACACTTAGTCAGCCAGAAGAGCCAATTGCCGCGCTCCCCCGTTCAGTGATTACTATGAAACATTGCGCTCTAAAGTAAAGAAAATGCGACAAATCACTATTTTTGACACTTATATACACGTATAATACTTATAGCTATGTTTATGTTAAATCTGGTGTTGATATTTTCATAATTGAAGTAGACAGTTGGGTTTTGCTTTCAAAAAAGGGTTAACTTTTTGATTTTTTTCTATCGAGCAAAGTGAATTGAATCGTGTTTTGGAAACAATAGTCTTATAAAGCATATTAATGTCAATCTTGTGTATTTTCGTCACCAAGATCCAAGATTGCTTTGTATGAAAAAATATTATATTGCTGACGTATTTTAGCATACATGGACCCTTAAGTCTTTTTAATTAAAGTAAGTTAAATATTTTTGTCTGGGTAGAATTTTTCTAGGTACTTGTTTTTTACTTACCTACTTAAGCATAATGGAAATTAAACATTATTATATGATGGAGCTGATATGATAATTTAATATAATAAAAATATATTGTGGAAAGTACAAGTGTTTGTAAATTAGTTGTATTAAGAATGGAATTCTACCAAGCACCGACGATAAGAAGTATAGAAACTGTTTTAAGATTACCTATTGGAGCAGACCCGCCGGGACAGCTAGTCTTAAAATCAATTACTGTCCGTTAGTCTCGCTGAAACTGTAAAACGGCTGAACCGATTTGGCTAATTTTGGTTTTAAATTATTTGTTTAAGTCCAGGTAAGGTTTGAAAGTTAAGAAAAAAGGAAAAACTCCGAGAAAACTAGGAAAAACAACATTTTAAGGTTTTCCATACAAACCGAACGAGTGGAACGAAGTTCGCCGGAACAACTAGTTCTACGAATAAATTATACTGTAAATCTCTCAGAACACCGTGTGCAAATCCTAAATGATTTATCCTAGATATGACGAAAGACGATGAATATCTATAAGAAGTAATATTTTTATTACACTGTAAAAGCTATTCGCGTTGTAAAAAGTGCGTCGGACAGTAAAACACTGGATTTTATGTATCGGAACAATCGTAAAATGTACAGTATCACGTAAATTCAGCTCAATCTATACATTTACATTAACATGCAACCAGATCATTAGATCACAAGGGGTGATGACTATTAAACTGAACACCACATTGCACCTTTTGCATCCTTAATCTAGCGGTCCGGGCATCGGACTTGACTTCTTGAGGTCCCGGGTTCGAACCCCGGGTCGGCAAACAAAAAAAATCTGTTCTCTTGTTACATTATTTGTTCTTAAATAATTCAAAACCTGCCGTCAGAATTATTTTAATGTAGGTATTTCTTAAAGCATATAAGACACTTTTTAACCAACTGCTTAAAAAAATGCAATGTTTTACATGTACAGAAATTTTCTTAATTATCATTTTGTTGTAGGAAATGTTTTGCAAAAAAAATGTTATAAATTTGGTGTTGTTTTAGCTTATACTACAGGGCAAAATGCATATTTTGTGACTTATTTAATCCCAAAATAAAAAAAAATAAAAATATAACCTACAATTTCAAAATAAATATTCTTTATAATAATTCTTTCACCTAAAAGGAAAAGTCGCGGGCACGATGACTTAAATTACATAACAATATAATTAAAAACTATCAATGATCCCCGATAAAATCAACATGGACCTAACCTAAGAACGATCGCGATCACGTCAGCTTTCAAACAAAAAATCTGCATCAAAATCGGTTTATCTGTACAAAAGTTATGCTGCCACTGATAGACACAAACGCCAAACTTATAACAATCCTCTTTTCCGTAGGGAGTTAAAAATCGTTGTAAAGGTCTCAGCACATAATATATTATATCAACTCGGAAAGGTATCGTCACCGTATCGCTTTTCGCCTCGCCGTTAACCAGTCGTCAACTTAACGTATGCACGTAACCAAACAGTATCAAAAGCTTCCTGTACATCAACACGGCTACGGCTAAGCGACACCGCGCTTACGGTTCCGAGGCGCGGCGATTAAGTTACGATTCCAACTATAATGTCCGTTGCAGTATGGAGTTTCATACAAAAAATAAAGAACGGCTTAAGGCGATACGGTGACGATACCTTTCCGAGTTGATATAATATATTATGTGCTGAGACCTTAAAGCGCCAATAGAACGGTCCCATAAACACAGCCCCGTTTACCTATTTACATTCAAGCTACAAGACGTACTTATTCGTAACAGTCGTTAATGGTTTGCCGGTGTGAACTTCCCACACCTATCTAACTTTTATCACTCTTATCGAATATCTTACGTGGTTAATTCCGACACATGTCTAAACTCGCTTCTCAAAGTAAGTGTACGATAACAGCAAATATTGCGGCTTCATTCGATTCATGTCTAAATAAATTAATAATGAAATTGTCTTTTTTTATTGGAAGACAAAAAACAGCCTCTAAACTAGGTATAGATCATATAAACGTTCCACCATCAACCTATTTACGCCGATGATTTACGCATACGGCTATGTTACATTAGACATTTTTTTGCTATTGCAAGGAAAGTAAGCAAAAGGATTTCCTTAGGGTAAGAAATTCACGTAGACTAAAGACACCAAAGGTAGTAATAGTACGTTGCCAACCTGATGCCGGGATGTTAGGCCTCGAGCCAAAGTAAGTTTACCGGGTACCTTACCCTCCGGACCGGAACACGTCAACGGCAAGCACTGACGTTATGGCTACAGGAATAGAGAAAGCGGTGGTACCAATCCGCGCGAGTTGCTGCAAAACTCCACCACCTAGTCAGATGTCACGGTGTTAGTGATGGTAAGCCTATGCTCGCCTTTTACGAGCTGCCTGGCAGGAAGGCATTCGGCATAAGGTATTCATTTGAATTTTACTTTTGTTTTATCTAATCTAATTTGTTTGACCTACTGACGTTCAAAAATACATTTTTGTGATTCTTACTTTGAGAAATAAAATTCAGTCATCTGATACCCAACAGATTTTTTGGATTCGTTGTTCAATTATTTACTAATATTTACACTATGTAACAAATTTATTTATACTACATTACTACTCTAGGCGGCGTGTATTTCTTACCATCAGGGAATCCGACTGCTTGTTCGCCTTCCTATAACATAAAAAAAATAAAAAAAATGTAGAGTTTGCATTACGATAGAAACTCTACTGGGTGTAGCCAAAAGAAAAAAAATATTTAAAAAGTAAATAAATTTTAAAATAATAAGAATGATAATAGTTAGAATTTAAAAAAAAAGAAAAAAAATAACTTTAACTGGTTAGGGGTTAAGATAGGTCGAATATTTTTCCCGCTAAAAATATCGGTCTGCTCTACGTGAACCTTGAGTATTTAAGCCCCCTGGGTTGAAGACTAGGCCCACCCTGATTAAAACTCAGTGTGATACTTATTTGTCTATCTATTTACCTAAACTTGTGAAGTAATTGCGGTGTTTCGTGTAGCCTCAAATTTGTTATCTATGCAAAAATTCGGATAGAATTAGTGTTTGAATGTAGACCCGTATGAATTGTAAATTTCAAACTATTCAGTACGAACATTTGCTTTTATAATAGTCTAAGATCCGAAGTAAGGTCGACCTACACCGAGCTGATATTAGGATGAAAACGGTTTTATAGAAAATATCAGAAAATAAATTAAAAATGGGTTGCCTAAAAATCCTGGACAATTTATTTTTATTTTTTTAAATATTTTTATTCATTAATTGGTGCAATATATGGCTTTATTCCGATTTAAAGTAGGTATAAGACAAGGTTGCAGAAGTTGGGTTGCCTGTTATATATCTGGATTGCCAGGTATAAACTAATAATTTTCGATGCTAGTTATTTTCACGGAATCGGATAATAGAAAAAAATATGTATCACCATATGTGCAGTTTTATTACAATTGTTATTATAATTTGTGTTGATATATAAAGTTGCCTGAAAAAACAATAGAAACATGAAAATCATTTTTTTAATAATTAAAAATGCTCGGTCTAGGGTTTGTTTAGGCAACCCACATGTACTAATATGATCACTAATATACTAACTTGACTATAAAATATGTTTTATTTTATTATTAGCTCGGTTAAGTCGATGTAGGTTCGGATTTTCTTCTATACTTCACTGACTTATTACAGAGTCTTTACCATGAGTTTTTATAGATTACGTTCGGTAAGTTACGTGTCGAAATCTATGACTCTTTTGGTTTAAAAATGTGTTTCTCTTAGTTAGCGATAGAGGCGCTATTCAAAGTTTACATACAAATAATTTATAGAGACTGTAGCGAGTATAGTAAACTTGACAAACCGTACACTCATGGTAAGGGCTCAGAATTCAGGGTGTAGATAATAACAATAGATACATATTTCAATTAATTGTTAAGCGTTTACCGAGTGCTGAATCTTGTGGAAACCATTCCTGGTTGTGGAATTTAGTGTTGTTACTAGGTTCAGCCATCTTCTCGGTGATCGTATCTTGATTTTGCGACACCTGTGCCCAAGTATTTCACAAAAATATTGGTTAGTTACTCCCTAATACATATCACCTCACGAAACTATCTCTGAATTCGCGTAATGCCCTTAATGTACTCTGCATATTAATATATAAATTTTTTTATCATGTGTTGGTTACTCACAATCTCTAGGAAATTTTATGAACTTTCAAATGGTAAAAAATAATGTAGTAATCTAAGGATTTTTAAAACAGTAATATTGGTTTGAACAAAGGTCGTCTCATTTAATTTGGTACTCATTTCGCTTTAAAAGCTTATATATAGCTTTGAGCATACCTAAATTTGGTCTTATTACTTGTTAAAATATTCATATACAGTTAACAAATTTTGTCAGTAAAAAACCGTTCTCTGACCTACATTTGAGTACCGTTTAGAGCTCTAGCACTTTCCAGGATAAAATTTAAATATTTAAACGATCAAATATCGAATTATTTTAATCTATGTTAGAAGCTAACTAATAGCGGGTTATTCGTCAACTCGCTTGATAAAAACTCGCCCGATCGGGCCAGTTGGCACCTTTTGAATTTACCTAATATTTCTGTCGTCAACTCGCACGCTCGTGTAAAGTACAGCCAGGTAAACAAAATTTGAACTAAAATTTAAAATCGATTTCATATAAAATTATATTTTCTTAAAACAAAGATAGTGACTAACTGTTGTTATATATCCGAAATACAAAAAAGGATAGAAATTATGGCGCATGGTGAAGTCAGTCAGTCATCCCTTAAACGTATTTTACTGCACCCGAGCACACTAAGCTACGATATGGATTATTTTTTTTATTAAAATGTGTGTGTGTGTGTGTGTGTGTGTGTGTGTGTGTATGGTGTGTCAAACTTCATCATTATCAAACTTTATACTTAAAAGGATCAAATATAACGACGAAAAAGAAAGAAACTGGTGCTAAATGATAAACATATTGCAAACACAATTACTGAACTCAGACTCGGAAACATAAGTATTGAATTATGCATCGAAATCTTATATTACACATTTTCGAATATTTTATTTTGGTTATTGACAAGAACAAAAATCGTGATCTGTGATTATACTGACAATTTTATTGTATTTTGTAAGAAGTAGTTATAAAAGCCCAAATTCTCTTGTAATGTTATTGATTTTTATACTTAAAATGTTTTAGTTACACTGTTGATTACATGTTATATTTTTGATTACATTTTAAACTTAGATAATAATTATACAAATCGTTACATAAAATTGTTGATTCTTCTTTTTATTTTTTTTAAAGTCCAACCATAAAATATTTAACATTTTTAAAAACGATTTTTGTAGTTGACCGTGCTAAGTTACCTCACATTTTAATATTCGGGCGAGTTAACGACAGAAATGTTACCCAAATTTGAAAGGTCCAAGTCGCCCAATCGGGCGAGTTTTTGTCGGGCAAGATGACGAATAACTCCTCATAGCTGAGCGTTTACCAGCATATTTGTTTTTCAATGATCAGTAAAACTTGTGCGTTTAATAAATTGTTAATAACTTCTAATGCAACTCTTTTTCTGCAAATAAAATAAATTCTGACTGCCACCGCTGGAGATGGTCTTTTTCTGTCACAAACGGTAAAATAATGTTCCTATCAATACACAAACATTTGATTAATATCAAACGAATAGAGAATTTTTAAATTTTACCTCCATATTGAAATTTGACTAAACATCTAGTTACTTTGCAAAATACCATCGTCGCAATTTGGTTCTTTTTGTTGGGTTCGTTTAAACATAAAGTTCGTTTAAATACATTTCAAACCAATGGGCAGGCAAATAGGAAAACTGAAAAAAACACTAAACAAAAATAATACAGGCAGCATTCGTCAAGGAAGGATTACTTGAAATTCTATCCCTATCGAAGATGAAAAAAAAGCATCTTCACGCCCATTTCCCCGAAGCGGTAGGCAGAGACACACCTAGGGCACGATAGGTGACAAGCCTATCACCAACCGGGCACGTTCCCAATCCCGCTCAACATTTTTTCTTATTAGAAAATTAAAAAAACCCAATTTTATATTTGTTGCCCGACCCGGGATTCGAATCCGGGACCTCAAGCAGTCAAGTCCAACAACTGAACCGCTAGAGAGGCGAAAAAGATGAAAGTTTGTAAAAAGGCCGTCAATTTCGAAGTTAGATCGGGACTAACCGGAAGAAAGACGGACTTGTTATCCTTACATCCCAATGAGTTACCACAGAAGAACACAAAAAAAAGAACTTAAGGGGCCATATCCGCTAAAATACGTCAGCAGTTTACTTTTTTTTTTCATACAAAGCAATCATGGATCTTGCTGACAAAAATACACAAGATTAAAATAAATATGCTTTACTAGACTAGTGTTTCCAAAACACGATTCATTTCACTTTGCTCGATAGAAAAAAATCAAAAAGTTAACCCTTTTTTGAAAACTTTTGCTTTCTGTCTACTTCAATTGTGAAAATATCGACACCAGATTTAACATAAACATAGATAAGTACTAAGTATACCTAAAATATAAGTTTTTATACTATTTTTCAAATTACTTTTATAGTGTCAAAAATAGTGATTTGTCGCATAAGACGTTTACTTTAGAGCGCCATTGTTCATAGTAATCATGGAACGGGGGACCGCGGTGATTGGCTCTTCTGGCTGACTGAGTATGGGGCCTTAAATAGGCAAGCGAAACCTTGGCAACGGTGGTAAAATTATTCGAAACTATTCTTAATATAATCTGACCACTAACATGGGCTACTGAGATACCGTTATCACCACTTAAGGCGAGTTTACTTGGAATTATAGATAATAGCTTCCATTTTCATTCAGACTCAGCCATAGTATCTAGACACGCGCTTTATTATTTACTTAGGATTATTTCATGATCACCAGCGTATTTACTCACCGTAATCTTTTAATCGACTGAGAAGAAAGACTAATTGTATCGTCATAAAATTAGATACTCCCTATCCTTTTCAGGAAATAGAAAGACAAATAAGCAGACGGATTACTGGACGCTAAGAAATAAATATCGTCTTTAAAAAAAAACGACGGATTGCTCTCCGGGAGTGCTTAAAATTAATGCAGTAGAAGCCAAGATACGCAGGCGAAGCTGCGTGAAATAAAATAATTAATCTCATATCACATTAGTGCGAAAAGTCAATGATTAAATTACAGTTTATGTGGAAAGTTCTACATCGATTTTAGTGTTCGATCGTTCGTGTTTAGTTCATTGCTTCTAGCAAATTAACGTGAAATAGGCTTGGCCCAATACAAGTGGTCGTTGTTATTATTTTATTGCGTAAATGATATCAGTTTACGAGTACTGGGTAATATTTTCTGGAGATGGCACTACTTTATGGTTAGCAATATATTCCAAAAATAAACTCTGTTTTTCTTAGGGACCGTCGTCAAGTTGGCAAAGGTTTACGCGCAGTTCATTTGCAATCTAAATCAACTTTTTTATTTAACAGTATAGTCTGTAGGCTTGGGCCTAACCGGTCACTGCAGAGAGCGCTCAATTTAGTTCATAATCCAAGGATGAACTAGTTCGCTCTATTAGTTCATTAGTTATTTTTTGACATAATTTAGTAAGAACAATAAATAAAGAAAAAAATATAGTTATGATTATCGTAAGTTTTGTTTATTGTTATTTAAAAAATACAAAGTATTACCTGAAAATTTTACACGTCCATTTATGTAATATGAGATTTTTTATTTAAATAATGAAAAATAAAATAATTTATATTAATGATTAGTCACCAGCTAGGCTAGTTCCTAGTATAATGTGTAATTATATTAGAATACTTAAAAAGTATGAATTTTTATACTGTTTAGTAAAGTGGATGCTAACGCCTAACAGAAGTATAAAAAGAACTAAGAGCGGGATTTTCAATGAACTAGTTCGCATAGTTCACCTAAAGGAGCGCTCTTCCCACCTAGGTCTTTCGCGAACTACCCAAGACTAATAGTCTGTCTCCCCTCTGTGGTCGAGCGGTCCGGGTGTTGGACTTGACTGCATGAGGTCTCGGGTTCGAATCCCGGGTCGGCCAACAAAAAGAAAATTGGATTTTTCCAATTTTCTAATAAAAAAAAATGGTGTGCAATTGCACTTTTGATGCGAAAAGTGGCGATAGGCTTGCCACCTGTCACAGTATGGGAGTTAGTATTTTCGGCTAGTCGTGGGTGCCCTGGTTGTGCCTCTGCCTACCTCTTCGGGGATATGGGCGTGAAGATACTTTTTTTTTCTTTTTTTTTAGTATAGTAAGCTAATCTGTATATTAATACGTGATGCCAAAATTTTTGACCCCTTTTTACGAAAATTGCGCGAACGAAGGAGTATGAAATTTGGCACACTTATAGTTTATGTGTAGGAGAAGTGTAGAACGCAATTATTTTTCAATAATAATGCTTACAAAGAACATTAAATCAATAAATAAAACGTTACCCACATTACCATGCATTTGACACACACAAACAAATATATTAATGTTGACGATAAAAGATCATAGATGGCGCACTAACTATTCAAGAAACAAAGTACTTGGTCTTGCAAAATGAAGATGGCGTTCTTATTAACAATATATTAAAATTTGTATATTAAAATATTAAAATGGTCGAATTTCGACCGACGGGCGACCACTAGTAAAAAAAATATTTGACCCCCTTCAACACTTTGAAAGTTTTGCACGGGGGATCTGATATTTCGTTTGCTTACTGCATATCTAGCACCGCAGATATCTAACCCATTGTGCTTCTACTATGTTGGTGTTGTTGCTAAATATTTTGTTCTTATATAATACTATAAATTATTAGCTATGCCGACCGACCTTGTCCTATCCTAACTATGAACTGTGTCTTTTATATGAACTCTTGACATTAAACACACCAAAAAAGAATCAACAAAATCGGTCTTTCTTGATGCAAATATCAAGAGAAATAGTAATACATTTTTTTACAAAACTAGCTGAACCGACATACTTTGTATTGGCCTAATTACGAATAGTTTTTTCATATTTTTTTTGACCATTCCTGACAATAACTGAAGCAGCAAAACATAAAAAATTAAATAATTAAATACTACCACACGTTTGGTTATTTCACGCATCAACTGTTGCAGAAACTTTATTAAAACTTTCAGCCTTATTCAGCAATTCGGTATAATAGCCCGATGCCAATTTTCCTCTTTTCACAAAAGAAGAAAACGAAGAGATGGCGAAAGAAACTCATATATCACTTAAAAAGAAAAAGAGAAATAAAAAAGAGGCTTTAAGATAGACCAAGAAAATATAGCAGTGTCAATACAGATGTAGATCGTTGAGTTTCCCCAAGTTGGTGTAGGTGATGATGTGGAATATCGTGACATTTGCGCCGTATATCAAGAGTTTGTAGAGTTTTATTTGGTTCCATTATTGGGACAAAGTCATTATTGACTAACGGCCAATATAAATAAACAGTCCTAATCCAAAACTTGCTGTCCAAGTTTGATATTTTGATCCATTTTTATTTTATCGCTTGCCAATAGCACATCTGTGAATACGATAAATATGGCAATTATGTATCTAAGGATAGGCCGGCGAATACGCAGCTATCCAGATTGCTTGAAATCCATCTGAGAAATACCTTAATAACAGTTATTAAGTTCCTTTATTGTCTGTTATTATTTCGTTTTATTTTTTGAAGTCGATTTCTTTTGTTCTAAAATAATATCTCATGCTTTAAAAACAGCCTTATAGTTCTTATTTGGATTTGGTTAACTCAAAGACTGTGTAATATAATTAGGTACTTATTTAAGTTTAAACTAAAAATCTGTTTATTTGAATTTATTTTAAGGTTACTTATAGAAATTCATGAAGTTAATGCGGATACAGGTTTAATTTTTAGTGTTATTTATATTCTATTCTATTCGATCTACACTTTGAATTATTAAATAATTAATTTTAAATGTAAACTTTTGTTTGTCACTATGTAAATTATGTAGGTATGTGTGTATGTATGTGTGAGTACTCTGGAAAATTAGTTTCTGGCACCCTATGACGTTGCCAAGTTTTGCCTTTAAGTGATCGACCTAATTAACCTAATTGGAATAACAAAATTTAATCAAGGAAGTAAAACGTTGTTTAATAAATTATGTATGCAGTTTATTTATAGTATGTTAGTTGCTTTTACATCACCACTGTGTTCTAGAAGTCCAGTGTTCTTTAAATACATGAGGTCTCAGGTTCGACTCTCGAGCCGGGCAACTCGATTGGCGATAGGTTTGTAGGACTAGTTGGTAGCTTCGACTAGTCGTAGCTGGCCCAGTCTTACCTCTGCCTACCTCTTGGTGAATACAAGTATCAAGACACTTAATTATATTACTTCATTTTGTTACTTCTGTTTATTTTTACAATGTTAGCTGTTATCCGCTATCGCTTGTGATTTAAATAATAATCCTTCCACGAGAACCCTAACATCCAATACACGACATTAACATTGTACTTAATTACATACACATCAATTAATTATTATCATACAGAAACTACACGCCAGGTGTTAATCAAATCTAAATGCAACACGAGTACCAGCTTAACAATAAAAAAGTGAGTCGTCACGGAACATCTGACAGATCTGAAATATCAAAATTATTGTGTGCAGGTATTTAGTCACAAACATACAATCATACAGACGTCTATTCACAGCGTTCACCGTTTCACCTGCCGTTTTATTTGCTGCTAATATTTTTTTAAATAAACACCATCCAAATAAAATAATTTATAGGTATAATAATAAATATTTTTACTTAAAGTCAATATATGGTAGGTAAATAGATAACGCACATTTAATCATAATATTAAAACATTCCATTCTTAAAATTCCAGGGAAGGTTTAAAAGATAAGAAAAGTGGAAAAACTCCAAGGAGACTAGGAAAAATACCTAACATTTTAATTTTTCCCATATAAAATGAACACGCGGAAGGAAGTTCAAAAAGAGATTTTCCCTGTATTGTTTTCGTGTTACTTTGACCAATATACTAATTTTACTTTGTGCTTACCTGACTGTATGCTATAATACGTGATAATATAATAATCCACCGCCTCACCTATTCCTGGCACCATAGTGACTATCATGTTCTGGTTAGTTCATAAGGCGTGAGCACAGGTGTTAATATATAGGCCACTAGCTATAACCTGCGGCTTCGTCCGCGATAAATTGAGATGTAAGCTACCCTACCTTTGAAGCAGGTTCAGAATCAGAAATATCTTTATTCACTTGAACCATACAAGTGGTATTTGTGAGCGTCGATATTTTTTTTAAACTACCACCGGATCGGAACGCGGCCACACACTGAGAATATCCGGCGAAAAGACTCAGCGGGCTTGTCTTTTTTCAATAATAATAATAATAATTACAATACAAGCTATAAAATTAATAATAATGGTAGAAGGTTAATAGTAGATATCGGTTAAGTAGTCTACAAGACCAATATTTGAATATGTTGGTAAGCGCATTACTTTCGAACGACGGGTTGAATTTGGCTATTTATTTTTATTATATTAATTATTGTTAGGAAAAGGTTCTAGTGAAGAGAGAACCCGGGAAAATTGCGAGAAAAATGGGAAAACCCCTACTTTTCACATACAAACTGAACGGGTGCAACGAAGTACGCCGGGACAGCTAGTAATTTGTATATATTAAAATTAGCAACAAGACTTGTGACTTTGACCCACCGCCTTACCTATTCATGTCACCATACTGACTTTGTCATGTTCCGATTCGGTGGGTTAGGTAGCCGGTAGACTTGCACAACAAGCCTCACACCATGGTCTCAGGACAGCGACGCACCTGCAACATCTATGGTGCCTATAGGCTACTTTTGTTTATTACCATCAGAAGAGTCATGTGCTTCTGATCACTTACATAAATAAAAGACGTATTGCAAGGTAATCAAACAATCCAAATAAAATAGTGTAGTCAGCTACTACGCTTTAGATATTTCACCAGTAAAATATGAAGCAGTTTGTTTCATTTTAGTTAACGAAGCCCCATTATTTGTGGAAAAGATAAAAATAATTTGTTTGGACGTATGCACGTTAGTGATTCACGAAACCGTACGTTTACGAAGTCAATTTGCGAATCCGAGGCCGACTTTCATCTTGGAAATTGCATTTGTATGTTTTGGCCAAATAAACACACATGCGGCATTCGAAGGGTTAACAACACAGGGCCAACTATTAGCGGATTGCTCTAATTAGAGGCTTGTAAAGATCTGTCTACAAGGGTTTTTTTATGATATTGGAAGGCAAACAAGCAGACGGATTTCCTGATGGTAAGAAATTCCCACCGCCTAGGGTGGTAAAGGTGCGTTGCGTTAGCAACGGACTATTACCTCAGCGCGTTGCCAACCTGAAACCCAAACCAAAATAAGTTTACCGGCTACCTTTCATCTTGGACATTGCATTTGTATATTTTGGCCAAATAAACACACATGTGGCTTTCGAAGGGTTAACAACACGGGCCAACTATTAGCTGACTGCTCTAATTAGAGGCTTGTAAAGTTTACATGGATGTGATAAAACAACGAATACACAGCTTTCTCGATAGTAAGAGGAAACCGTGGCTTGTCTAGCGGTCTGGCGTCGGACTTGACTCCTTGAGATCCCTGGTTCGATTCCCAGGTCGGGTAACAACAAAAATTGAAAATATTATGTTTCCTAAAATGTGTGTTCTGTTTTCTAAAATTGAAAATGTGTATTTTCAATTTTCTAACAAAAATAACGTTGCCCGGGATTGAAATCCGAATCCGGATATCTATGTAGAGTTTTTATTACACATAACTGTAATAAAAACTCTACATAGATATCCACCTATCGTACTAAACTTAAATGGCTCCCTATCCGCCAACGCCGGCAATTGAGAATGATATGTACCCTGTTCAATATTCTGTATAATCCTCATGTCCCATTATAGGTATTTAAAATCTAAGTTTCAATTTCTGCATGCTACACATTCTAGACAACTTCGTTCCACTAACAATCCTATTCTTCAAGTACCTTTGTGTAGCACTGATTTCCTTTCAAAATCGTTTTCTTGTCAAGCTGTACGTCTGTGGAATGTACTTCCCAATGAAATTAGAAACAGTTCATCCAAGTTTTCCCTCAAACGTCACCTTTCTGCGTATCTAGCAGACTAGATGTATCAGACATTACTTATCCCAAACTATGTACTTAGTCTGGCCATAAATACTGTTACACTTAAAAATAAAAAAATATTACATTTGAATTTCGAATCTGTCATTTTTATACGATTGTTCATTGTGTTTTCTCNCTTCCCAATGAAATTAGAAACAGTTCATCCAAGTTTTCCCTCAAACGTCACCTTTCTGCGTATCTAGCAGACTAGATGTATCAGACATTACTTATCCCAAACTATGTATATATGTATTTTCCTGTGCGTTTATGTATATGTTTGTGTATATACATGTATATGTGTATATATATGTATATATGTATCATTTGTATTATTTCTATATTTACATAGTATATTTTTTATTATAGTAAGATAATTCGTTCACATCTTTTTTTACAATAATTATTTCTGTGCACCCCATCCAACTAAGCTCTCTTAATGAGTTAGGTTGACTGGTAGAGAATGCCATGCTGCATTAAGTCCACCTTTGTACATTATTGTGCATAAACTTTGAATAAATAATAATAAATAAATAAATAACTAATCATTACGCGGGGTGGAGTGAGGGAGAAAGAGAAAGGGAGGAATACGCTAGGTACTCGCTAGTGCATACGACTGTCGCGCCTGCGCACGGCTCATTTAACGGTTTTATTCCATGAACTTTTTCTCACTGTTTTACTACTATCACATTTTTTTCAGTTCGATCGCGCAGCAACTGTCGCACTCGCACCTACGCACGTCTTATTTAATAGTTTTATTCCACTTTTTATTCTTTAGGTTTTAACTATCACATTTTTTTTCAGATCAATCGCGCAGCAAAGTCCCTATTTCCTACAACTTTAAGGAACTTCGTTCCAAAAAGTATAAAGTGTAAAAAGAGTACAAAGTGTAAAGCCGAATCGCATAATTTACATAGTACTACTGTAAATGATGTTATTTACAAAAACTCAATTTCATTTCACATCAGTTTAAATACTTATTTTCATAAGCATGTGTTATGTCTGTTATAGCATAGCTATAGCTCGGGATATGTTAAAAATGAGTAAATCTTCACCAGATAAAGTTGTGACGGGTACGTCTGTTTACATTATTCGCACGTGAACTTTCCGTCTACGTTATTGTAAACACGGCTTTTTAGTTTTCAGCAAAACACATGCACAAAACAACATGGCAAAATCTTGCAGGTCAAAAACGTTAAAAGGCATAGAAATTCCAGCCGCAAAAATAGACAAGGTTAAGGTATCCTGGCGAGTTGTTTTCGAACGCGACCACTCACTGATCCTACTAATATTATAAATGCGAAAGTATGTAAAGATGTGTGTATGTTTGTTACTCTTTCACACTTAAATGGTTAAACAGATTTGTCTGAAATTTGGAACAAAGATAGATTGTGACCTAGATTAATATGTAGGCTACTTTTAACCCCGATCGCACAACGAGTTCCTGCGAAAACGCCGGCGAAGCCGCAGGTAACAGCTAGTAAAATCATAAGAACAGATAAAACAAGTTGTGTGTTTGTCTTTCTTCTAATTTTTTATACATAAGTACCTAGTTTACAAATAAAGTAATGTTACGATGATAAGTTTTATTTGTTGAAAGATTGACAAAAAGAGCATTAAATCCAATATTTTTAACCGACTCAAAAAAAGAAGGAGGTTGTCAATTCGACAGCTTGATTTTTGTGTGTTTATGACGCAATTAACCAATAGCCAACTGATTTTGATGGCTCTTTTTAGAAAGATAGGTCATGATTCTGATGGCTCCCATATTAATTTTATCTTTATCATGATCTGACTAGTGGTTTTTATCTGACATCATTGACGAGGTCGTCAAAATCAATGAAAAATTTATGCATTATTTATTTATCTTTATCGTACACCAAACAAAACTAGTTTGTACTTACAAAAGGCGAAGGCGAGGCCAATTGGCATACTCCACCAGTCAACCTTTGGGCCAACTATTATTAAGTATAACTCAAAAAGTAATAGAATGTTAAAAAAAATATGTGAAACCATTTCGGAACCATATGCTATATTTCGAAAAAAGAATTATCAAGTAGCCAATTAAATACTTAGTTGGAGCCAGTAATAGCAGTTTTACTGCACTTATATTTACTAAAACAAGTCATCAATTAAAAATCCGTAGTTTCAGAACAATACAAAACTACGGTTTTACATGTAGTGTTCATGACTAGTTATTAGCTTTGTATAGCTAGGAAGTACCACCACTTAATAAAATGTTTACGTCGTACAGACAGACAAAACTAGCTTTAATTGCGCAAAAATCACTTTATAGTGTTTTAACATCTGACGCATTCTTTCATCTGTTTATAACACGGAACCGACCGGAGAGCAAATCTCACACTGCTGTTTACTTTAAATATTAGTTCAATATTTTTCTGATACTTTGTTCCGCTAACTTCCAAATACTTCATAACTGAATCACTCGCATATGCCAACGGAAATTTACTGGGCTTATAGATTTAAAAATCGATAAGCACCACTAATATATTTGTCACGCTTTTTGGTTGTTAGATCGAGCGGACACTGTCGATAAAATTAGTTATCGAGCGCGCAAAAAGAACTCAAAAAACAGTTGACATTATTCAAAAAGTCTAAAAACATAATCTATACACTAATACGTGACACCAAAACTTTGGACCCATTTTTACGAAATTTTGCAGACGGAGGCAAATTTGGCACACTTATAGTCTATGTGTAAATGTACCGAACGCTAATATTTTTTAATAATAATGCTTATATTGTACATTAAATCAATAAATAAAACATTACCCACACTACCATGCATTTGACTCACACAAACAAATGTATTGATGATAACGATAAAAAAAAGATCACGGATGGCGCACTAAAAAGTTTGGGTTTGTTAACTAAGTAGTTGGTCTTGAGAAATGAAGATGGCGTTCTTATCAACAAGACATTAAAATTTATTATGATCGAATTTCGACTCATGGACGACCACTAGTACATGTACATTTACCAGTCACTATCATAGAACGAATCTGAAGAAAATGTCACTTAAGTCCTTTGATAAATACTTATTAAATTTAATGTTTTCTTTCAGTTTATACCCATATTTAAAAAGCTATTTTGTGTCCACTTTTCGTAGCATATGCGAAATTGTGTTTATCGATACAGTATTATCTGTCAAATTGTTCGAAAGTGGCTTATTTTGTCCACTCGGTGACGAACGAATACATGACTTCATTTTGGTTGGTCACTGGAGCTAGTCAATACAAAACTAGTCATTTGACAGCTATTTGATGTACACTTTTCCATTTTGAGTTGGTAACTGAGTTACAAAATCAGCCCCCAGGTCCTCTGCGTAGAATAGACCATCTGCCGTCTTGCCCGACAGCTCGTAAGAGGGAGCAAAGCCGAAACTGGTTATGACCAACTAGACCACTGGTGGTAGAGTTCTGTGTAGCAAATTCCCGGTTAGAGATCAACTGCCTCACTCATTCCCTACCCATGGTATGGTAGCCGGTACAATTGACCTAGCACCCTGGCCCACAAAGTATAGTGAATAATAGGTCTGCCCTGGCCACAGGACAGCGACGCACCTACAACACCTACGATGTCTCTAGGCTGCCGGAATGGAGAGCCGTATGTTTGTTCGCTGTTTTTGCCATAAAAAATAAAGGAATAACGAATTGGCTACTCTTAATATAGTTAAAATATACAAGTATTCTCGTATTGTTAAATGGATAAGCGGGACCTTGGCATATTTAGTGTCGCAGCGAAGCAGTGGCGTAGCTAGGCGTGGGCAAAGAGGGCCTTCGCCCACGGCCTCGCACTACCTGATTTAAAATCTTTGCCAATTTTTTAATTAAATAAAAGCCTGAAAAATATTGGCCAGTTTTTTCTGTAAGTATCTGAAATACAAACGCTAACAACTCCTAGATACTAAGTTAACGCGTTATAAAGACACGATAGCTTTTCGATTATCTCAAACTTTGCGCTAAAAAGGTCGATATAAATGTAAAAGTGGCTTTTGCCAATTTACGCAATTTTTGTGGCTGGATAAACAACTTTCGAGAAATCGGGTTTAATGGATGTGCTGCAATAGTCTACTTTTTCATAGAAAAGGGCAGCTGTGATATTCCAATGAAGTTTAAAGAGAAAATGATTCGTAAGAAAAAGAAAATGTTCAATTACGAAGCCGTAGATAGCAGGAACGACTGGCTGCTTTAGTAATAGTTTGAATCGAAGCAGAATTAGCTTCAAAAATCAAGTACTAATCCTTAGAGGATTTTAGTAAAGCAAAAAATCGAAAAACATTTGTTTTGTAACAATGTAAATTACTAGATTTTAAAAAAAAATGTTTAGGTACTGTTTTAAAGAGTAAAACTAAAAATGAAACCTTTTTTCAAATAAGTATATATATTTTTAAATACTCTCCTATACATCTCTCGTAGCGCTTAAAATTTGTTCACTCTTAGTAAAGTAGGTATGATGTCAAATCATGTTTGGTAAGACTATGTTGTAATAATCAACACATATTATAAACAAAGTCCCCCGCCACGTCTGTCTGTTTGTTCGCGAGTTACTCGAAAAGTACAGAACGGATTTTCATTCGGTTTTCAACAATAGATAGAACAATTCGTGAGGAAAGTTTTGGTGTATCATAAGTTTATGTTTTGTACAAACCAACGATAATACAACGATATTAGTTCAATATGTCGGCAAAAAAAAGCGATGGGGAGCCTTCCTCGAAAACGCTGCCAAAACCTTTTGAGTTTTAACAAAACAATGTATGGTGGAATTTTTCCTCTTCGATAGATCTCAAAAAAAATAAGCGGTGGTATATGTCTACCTTTAAAGAATAACCAAATCAAAAAAATAAAATCTCCGCGCGCAAAATTAAATATCGTTGAAGCGTAGCAAATATTGCTGGACAAGTTGCCATTTAAAAAAAACAAAGCATAAATTTGTTATTGTGATTTGATATTCGGTGATAAATGTAAGAATAGACTACCAATTAAACAATTATATCTCAAAGTTGACGATACAATTTAGTGCGGGCCAATCACTACATAGAATAAAACAAAGCCGCGTTCTCTGTCCCTGTGTCCCTTTGTATGCTTAAATCTTTCAAAGTATGATCGGTAATTTATTCGATAATTTAATCGATAAAGTGTTTAAAGAGGAAGGTTTATATGTATAGTTAATAAACAATGCTAAACTGGCGCAGGCCGCTAGTATATGTATAAGATAAAGTTTTTAAACGAAAAGGGGTCTCGCCGACGCGACTTGCCCATGTTTAGATTACTCCACGCTACGCCACTGCAGCGAAGGATATAATATGGCTAACTTAAATTAAATATTTGATTTAGCAACGCACCATTACCAGGTTTCTTAAAATCTGTTTGAGATACAGTGCTATAAAATTACAAAAATTCAATCTAAATCCGTTGAGATAGTTTCGCATGGGTGCGGTTACGGGTAATTACTAGATTATTATTTATGCAAAATTGTGAATTATTACAAGGTATTATGAAAATGTCTGTATGTATCTTCACCAAGCTGCTACTTTATATTTTATAGCCAATATTATCAATCTATGTATAGATAGAGCAGTGGTACTTTAGATCAATTGCCAGGTAACCGCTGTTAGTTTAATAATTAACAAAATTAATTAATGTTGGCTGGATATCATAGTCTCATCTTTTGTTGATACATCGTATTATTAGCAAAATTTTGCTTTAAAGCATCGCAGTAAAGCCAAAGCACATTACTTTAATTTGCTCTCTTCAATAAAATAGATATACTGTTTTTTTTGCCGCAAAGTTGATACAACGTAATAATTTACTTCACGATACTACTGAAATGGCAAAGCCAAGGCATAACAAGAATTAATTATATTAATTGGTTGTTTTTAAGACGCAACGTGCCGTCGTAAAACGACTAGGGTGTGGGGAATTTGTCATGGATTATTTTATAATAGATGCCCGGGAACTTGTAAATTGTATTGTATATATAAAAATATTCCGTAGCCTACCCAAGGCTCCTCTAGGTAGAATAAACCATCTGGAGTTGTGCTTGGCAACTCGTAAAAGGCGAGCATTAATGAACACCAACAAGATCGCAGATGGTAAAATAGCCACCGCTTTACCTATTCCCGTCGCCATCATGACAGTCATGGTCTTGATCAGAGGGTGGGGTAGCAGGCAAACCTTCACATTAGGTACGCTAAGTAACCTGGTCACAGGATGGCAACACACCTATAGCATATATAGTGTATGTAGGCCACAGTTCTCTTTTACCATCAAGCGAGCCGTGTGCTTGTGAAGAGATACCTATACCTAATAAACCTATAACAGGTTAGTTAAATAACTGTCGTTCTCGTTAAGTAACTCTTAACGCTCGATTCACTATGATTCAAGCAAAATTGGAAATTGGAATCGAGTATGCCGTTTTGGGTGCTCTTGTACACAATGCTGGAGAATTATTAAAATTTAGTTAATAGTAAACAATAAATCATTTTATCGGATTCCTTAAATTTATTTGCCACTAAATGTAAATAATCCGCTAGTTTAATAGGTGGTAACTTTGTTACGTACTCACTAAACTAATTTTAAGTTTGATGCAAAGGATTTAAAAGGTAGCATGCATCTAAATTAAGTTTATTTTGTGAAATCACCACCATTAGTATTTAAAATGACTTATACGATTCCAATCTCCAATTCGCATGATATCGAGATTCAGTAGTAACCCTATTGATATCAAGTCCGAATTTTCAGACGAGATGGCAATATCCTGCATCGTCTTGTATAGATTGCCACGACACATCACCACCACCACTTATTTTTTCCCTGAGCTGGCACAAATAAGCATATACGATTCCTACCTATATTAGCTGTGTATAGTCATCATCATCATCAGCCGGAGGACGTCCACTGCTGGACATAGACCTCCCCCAAATAGCGCCACAAGTCACGGTCACCAGCCGCTTGTATCCAGCGACTCCCAGCGACTTTGACCAGGTCATCAGTCCACTGAATAAGAGGTCGTCCAACACCATTTCCACTTCAGTCTAGTCCACGCCCATTGCCACTTCAGCTTGCTAACTCCCTGAACTATGTCGGTTACTCTCGTTCTCTTGCGGATCAATCAACTACGGATCATATCTCGCAGAGAAGCACCGAGCATAGCTCTCTCCATAGCACGCTGAGCGACTCTGTGCTCTAAGCTTATTTAAGAGGCCCACATTTAACGGCCAAGTCTCAGTTCCATATGTCATCACTGGTAACTGTGTATAGTACTTCTGTTTAAACTATGCGCTTCGGTTTTACACTTTCTGCTCTTTTTACACTTTATACTTTTATTTTTAAATTGGCTGACCTAATCTAAATTTAAGCGAAATTACTAATTCCGAAACTTGACGTATATAGCCGAAGCGCATAAATAGTACCACTATTCTTGCTATGTATCTTAGAATACTTACAGATTAACTAAACATCTTTCAGAAAGCTCGTAAAAGGAAAATAACGATGGATTACTTGCTAACATAGTGATTATGAGTAAAATTTTCAATTTTCAGGCAGATCACTACATAGTATAAAACAAAGTCGCTTTCTCTGTCCGTCCCATTGTAAGCTTAAATCTTTAAAACTACGTAACAGATGTTGATGCGGTTTCTTTTAATAGATAAAGTGATTGAAGAGGAAGGTTAATATGTATAGTTTGTAACCGTGCGAAGCCGGGGTGGGCCGCTAGTGTATAATAAATGCTTGTTGTATAAAACTTAAGTTTAAAAATAATTTATCCAATAAAGCTGTAAATAGCAAATTAAAGACAAATTAATTATTTACCTAGTCTTGCCATAAAT
>NJDD01002475.1:0-14602 GCA_002245505.1 Calephelis nemesis
TTCCGGTCGCCATCTTGGATTTTAAAATGGTTCAAAAATTTGAAATCAACATCCTCTTTTCAGTCTCAAATGACACCAATATGGTCATTTTATGAAAAGGTTTAGAAAATAGCAATTTTTCAGAAAATTTTGTTTTGGATGTCAGCCATTTTTTTTTTCAAATTTTCAACTTTTTTTTTAATTTCTAGCAACTGCCTAATAAGCTCTAAGAAATGGCGGTATCTCAGACTCGCTACACCTTTCCGTTTAAACAGACCTCTGGTCGTTTTTTTACCAGGTACAGGTAGCCGAGCAAAAATTTTATGTTTCTTACTCTTTAATTAGGCATTATTTAGGAATTCAAGAAGATTTAGTCTAGGTCTAACATAGCGGTTTTTCATTAACTACTTCCGGTAGCCATCTTGGATTTCAAAATGGTCGTCAAATTCAGAATCAGCGCCCTCGTTTATGTCTCAAACGATACCCATATCGAGTATATCTATAACGGTTTAGAATCTTAAAAAATGTAAAAAAACCGATTGTTGTATGGCGGCCATCTTGTTTTTCGCCATTTTGATTTTTTTTTCAAAAGTTCTTGTAATTGCCACCTGGGCTCTACAAACTGGCGTTGTGACCTTTCTTCCAAGTCTTTTCGTTTTGGCAGGCCGTCACCTAAATTTTTACCAGATCCAGGTAGACCAACTTTGACAATTTTATTTTAACTTTTAAAATTTATGCTATCCCCTGGCAAAAAAATTTTTACGCTACGACCGCCGTAGCGGTTTTTCAATTATAACTTCCGGTCGCCATCTTGGATTTGAAAATTAATAAAAAATTCGAAATCCCCGCCCCCGATTACCCCTTAAAAGTCGTGTTTGGCGACTTGACCCGAAACTTTCAAAAATTTTAAAAAATAAAAAAAAATGGCCGCCATCTTGAAAAAAATAAAAAATCCAAAAAGCCCTAGCAACACCGAGCAAAATTCACTTTGGAAGCAAATCTCCATCTCTAACCGTTTAAAATCTACAGCCTTTTCAAATTTGTATGGCGGCCATCTTTTTTCCGCCATTTTGGATTTTTTTTCCAAAATCCAAAGAAATTTTGTGAAACCGATCAAAAACTTCTAAGAAAGCAACTTTCCAACTCTAACGGTTCAGCCGCAATAAATGAATCAATTTTGTATGGCGGCCATCTTGTTTCCGCCATTTTGGATTTTTCCATACAACTTTTGGCAATCGCCACCTGAAAGAGGAAAAATGGCGCCAAAACGGTGCCGCTAGGTGTCACCGTTTCGGCAGGCCGTCGACCGACTTTTTACCAGGTCTACATTTCCAAGGTTTCGGATTTTTCTGGGTGGTTTGAGACCAACCCCTATCCGACGGTACCAACACCGTGACTCTAGCACGACGGCAACCGGGAGAACAATTCGGGATCAGTCAGTCAGTCATCAACATCGTAGTCTAGCTTTATATATTCTGTTAATGTTAATGTTAATGTTAAATAATAACGTTGCCTGGGATTAGATATGTGCCCAGTTGGTGATAGGCTTGCCACCTATCCCATTGTGGGATTTACTACATTTAGCCAGTCGTGGGTGCCTTGCTTGTGCCTCTGCCTATTTTTTTATTTATTGTTTATCGCAATACGCGTGAACGGATAAAACAATTTTACTTATTCTTTTTAGTTATGTTAGCTATTGTCAGAAGATGGATCTTGTGAAAAGAAAAACAGATAAAGTTTATTTCAATTCAATATTCGTAGATAAGGCAGAACAAATAAACAGACAGGGCTGAGAGATCCCAAAATACTAGTTCACTTTTACATACCTACTTTTCCACGTAGCCAGTCTAACTCCGACAGTTAGTAATGGGTTCATCACCTCCCTACTTTTTTTAAGTAATTAAATAACATGTTATTTAACAGTTATAATCACCATAATTGTCAAAGATAAGCCATCTTATTAAACTAGTTTTCAATTTTTAGGATTCTGTATCCGAGTAAAAAAACGGAATTTATATAGATGTCTGTTTGTTGGTCCACCTGTATGTTACAACCGTTCTATTCTAAATAGATGAGGCGTGCAGATTGGAACCTTAGTAGATAGATACGTGTATGTTTTGTAGCTTTAATACAAAATTATATAAAAACTTCCCTTATTTATGGAACTAACACACAAGAAAAAAGAAACTAGACACGTAACATTCAGTCAAACGTAGATAAGCTTGGCACTTGAACTACTGGGTATAAGAAGGAAATTACGTACCTCTCGATCATAAGCAAAATCTTCTTACACGTAAGTGGAGGGATACTTACTTTTGAAATATGGAAAAAAATATGCAAAATCACACTGTGTACCTAATACGGCAACAACATAAAATGGTTTTACTGTGCCTCTGACTTAAGATTTTTACCTTACCAAGGAAAGGTAGCCGCTTAACTTAGTTTTGTACGAGGCCTATCATCCCAGCCTCAAGAAACGCACCATTTAAATTTACTTTGGCGTCTCCAGGCGGCGTGAATTTCTTCTTCACGCCCATATCCCCGAAGAGGTAGGCAGAGGCACAACCAAGGCACCCACGACTAGCCGAAGACACTAAGTCCCACAATGTGATAGGTGGCAAGCCTATCGCCATCCAGGCACATTTCCAATTCCGAAAAACATTTTGTAATTTTGTAATTAGAAAAATCCAATTTTCTTTTTGTTGGCCGAACCGGGATTCGAACACGGGACCTCATGCAGTCAAGTTCAACACCCATACCGCTAGACCACAGTGGCGATTCTTACCATTAGGAAATACGTTGGCTTGTTTATTAGGTACCTAAAACCCTTCTATCTTACATTTCTACGTTAGTATGAGGTAGTCCACTTTGAGCACCCAATATTTTGGCACCTGAACATTCGGCACCTAGCCTAGTCCACTTTGAGCACCAATTGGTATTTTTGGCAGGTGCGCAAAGTGGACACCAATTTATTTTTCCATTTGTGTCCACTTTCAGCACCTATAATACAGGAGGCTATTGCCGGCCGCCAATGGTCAAAAAATACCAATTGGTGCTCAAAGTGGACTACGCTAGGTGCCGAATGTTCAGGTGCCGAAATATTGGGTGCTCAAAGTGGACTACCTCGTTAGTATACAATGAGAATGTGGATAAACGTAGGTAAACCTCTCCGTGTAGGCTAATTTTCCACAGTCAAACCGCTCCGGTTTCGGTGACTCTTGACAACACCGTCAAATATACGAAACCGGCGTGATTGTATGAAAAAAAGTATTTTATGTAGACCGTGGAGGAAGCTAGATAGGTTAAGGAGCGTAATACTTGGCACTCGATACTTCCAGTCTATCCCACAAGAGACTTCGTGAGAAGATAGGTGTATATTATTATACTAGCTGCCCGTTCCGGCTTCGCTCGGATGGTAATTTTTTTATCATAAATTGAGATATAAGCTATCCTATCTCTCAAGTTGGAACGAACTGCACATGGTGTGCGAATTTTATTATAATCGGTTAAGTGGTTTAGGAGTCCATTGAGGACAACCATTATGATACGAGATTTATATATATTAAGATTATGTAGGAATGTTTGTGTTCTTACATACATACATATCTTCAAGCATGATCGTGAATCGTACGGTCTAGCACTCGATACTCTCTGTCTACCTCGTAAGATATGTATATCTTCACGCAAAGTCCCTTACGGGGTACCTACCTACCTGCCGACCCCGTTTGTGTCCTTAATTTATGATTATTACCACAGAACCCGATAAGAGCGAGGTCGACGTGCACTTGGCTTTTTTTTTCACCTATTTTATTCTATGTCGTCTCATTCAAAGTGGTAAAATAACGATATTTATGTAAATTTTGACCTTTTCAAATTACTTATAAATTTATAAGTCCAGTGATCCTCTGGATCATTCAAATTACCAGATAAAGTCTAGGTAATAGCAACATGGAGAAACAAATTGCTTTTGTTTTGTTAATATTAGGATTTACAAACGCATTAACAGTGAATAAAACTTCGTGCCCTGAAGTAAGAACTGTTGATCACTTCAGTTTGAACTCTGTAAGTATTTTTTGTTGTCTTAATTTTATTTTAGTTTTCTTATAATTTGCACATTTGTATTTTTTTCCCTTTTTGATTCTGCTATTAATTATAAATTTTGTTTTAATTAATTGTTATTAATTGCTTAACAGAGGATGCAGATTTTTCTTTGTCCCGTTACACAGCCTGTTCGGGTAAATTATTGGGGAAAGTAATAATTATTGCAGTAGTTTAAATGTGATAACATGCGTACTTTCATAAAAATGTAGTTAATGCTATTGAGTGATATTACTGTGAATTTAATATAAATATGATCTATTAGAACTA
This sequence comes from Calephelis nemesis, assembly GCA_002245505.1. Taxonomy (NCBI): domain Eukaryota; kingdom Metazoa; phylum Arthropoda; class Insecta; order Lepidoptera; family Riodinidae; genus Calephelis; species Calephelis nemesis. The sequence goes on from NJDD01002475.1 coordinate 4,348, forward strand.
ATGATGGCTTACAAAATAATGGATACCTTTAGAACTATCTACTTTTTAATATTTTCTAAAAATAAAACATACTCACTGAAATAAAAATGAAATCTAAAAAATGAAAATTAATTATCTAATTATTTAGGAACGTGTCAATTGCAATTCATGGTAAATTTGATAAAAAAGAAAAAATCATACAGATTACCAGATTTGTTTTAAATTTAGTATGAACAGTTTTTATGGCCTTCTTTTGGCCAGCCTTTATTTATGGCGTTTCAGTTAATTTATGATTGCATAATAAGTGATGAAAAGATTGTAATTTTAACAATCCGTGTAAATTATGTTATGCTTAAGAAATCCTGTTTTACACTTTACAACAGTCTCAGTGTTTTGGATTTAAATATAAATAAATCAATGCATTCATTATTGATTGTTTTGGTAATTTATTGTATCCTTTGTTTTTTTTTTGTGTGGGTTGAATCTGAGGGGTAGGTGAACATTTCGACTACGTTGCTGATGAATTTTATTTCTATGTTATAAAGAAAGTATGGGAACAAATTTATTATTTATTAAATTTATTTACCTATTTAAGTATAAGTCAAAGTACTTATACTTAAATAGGTAAAAGAATAAATTTAATAAGCACCCAGAACCGGAAATGCAGCCATCTAAATGTTCATCACACAAATTCCTGTTCCCGTCGGGAATCGAACCCGAGGCTCGCGGTTGGTCTCTGTAGTTAGTCATGTACTTTAGCCACTGGAACAACGAGCCATAGATTGAAAGACATAGTGATAGGTAATATATAACATTACTAAGTAAATAATAATGGAATCATGTATTTCTTACCATCAGGAAATGCGTCTACTTGTTTGTCTAACTTCACAATAAATCTATAAATTATGTAGGCAAGCCCAAATTGGCAACATGTAAGTAGTTGATGTTAAACAATTTTTTAATTTTTAGTTCTCACAAGGAATATGGTATTCTTATGGAAGATATCCAAATGAAATTGAATCGAACCAAGAAACATTAGCGTATAAGGGACGTCACACCAGACAAAACTTCTACAAGTTCAGATTGCTCGATGTTGCAGATTCATCCCCTGAATACATTGAAACAGAGATATCACTGGACAAAAATTTCAAAGCATCAGGAGATATTTTAGCAACAGTTGCATATGGAAGTAAGTATCAATAAAAATTCATAAATTACCGTGTTAGGTTTTTTTTTATGGTAACATTCAATTAGGCAGGGTACGAGCACATGACTCTCCTCATGCTAAGAGACAATCATGGCCTATAGACACTATCACTACGTAGTGTAAAACAAAGTCGCGTTCTCTGTCCTTATGTGTCTGAAATCTTTCAAACTACGCAATGGATTTGATGCGGTTTTTTTAATAAATAAAGTGTTTAAAGAGCAAGGTTTTTATGTATATTTTATACTCGTGCGAAGTCGGGGCGGGCCGATGGTAGATTATAAAACAACTTATAAACCTTACTTGTACTTACCACAGTATCATTTAAGTAGTTGATGTTGACAATATAGTATAAAGTACAAGTGAATTAACAAATTGTTTCTAGAATCGAATTCCACCAAACGCCGACGATAAGAATTATATAAACTACTATAGATTATAAAGGGGCGTCACTGTCCTTTGGCCTGAGTGTTAGGTCTATTGTGCAGGTCTGTCAGTGGACCTATCTTCTCGATCGGGACATGATGCATATATTTTGGGGCAGGAATAGGTGAGGCGATGGATCCCTAGGCGGACAAGTTGCTAGACAGCACTCTTCTCCCAATGGTCATGTTGGTATTGACCAATGTTACCTATACTCGCCTCTTAAGAATTCCCTGGCTACAAGGCAGATGGTTTCTTCTATACAGAGAACCCTATATAGATGAGGAAAATAACTAGTGGCAACGATACTTCCATTTTTTTCGAATCCATCCAAATGCTTCGAATTGTCCAAATTTTCAATGAATTTATAAAAATATTTCTAAAATTGCATACTTGTTTGATTTTCAACTGTTTTTATATTTTCGAACGTCGAGCCCTATCCCCATGATTTGAAATAAGAGCTTATAAGTGGTTGCAAGTTATTGTTGATATATTTATTAACCGACTCCAAAAAAGGGGATGTTCTTTATTCGACTAATTTTTAATGCTATTGAAAGGCAATCAAGCAGACGGATTTCCTAATGGTAAGAAATTTACGCCGCCTTGAGACACCAAAAGTGGTAACGGTGCGTTGCCAAACTCAGACCGGGATGTTAGGCCTCGAGCATAAGTAAGTTTACCGGCTACCTTATCCTCCAAACCGAAACACGTCATGACATTATAGCGGCAAGAATAGGTAAGGCGGTGGTACCAATCCGGGTGAGTCGCTGCAAAACTCTAACACCTAGTGAGATGTCACGATGTTAGTGACGGTTACCGCCTACCTAGGCTCGCCTTTTACGAGCTGCCTGGCAGGAAGGCAGATTTTCTGTTCTGCAAGGGAGCCCGGACCAACACGGGGAAAAATTTACTTTTTGTTCAGTTCCATTTTGAAGAAACTGGGAAAAGAAACATTTAAATTTTTCCCATACATACTGAACGGGGAGAACGAAGTTCACGGGAACAGCTAGTACATTATAATTCAAACTCTTAATGCAAATTTTGTTTTTTTTTTCAGAGCCGAAAATAAGAAAAAATTTCAAAGTGCGTGTCCCTCTTTTTGACCCAAAGAATTACGCGATTGTTTACAGCTGTAAATTCGATGAAACAGAAAAAGTTGTTAATGGTATGTATATATTTGTTATTTTTTTATGGTTAAGGTACGAGTATATTTTGAGATACCGAACAGGCAGACGGCACTTTTGATGATTACAACTATCACCTTTAGGTTTCCATACTTAATATTTTAAAAAATATCTTCACGCTTATAGCCCCGAAAAGATAGGCAGATGCACAATCAGAGCAACCACGACTAGCCGAAGACACTAAGTCCCACAATGTGATAGGTGGCAAGCCTATCGCTAACTGGGCACATATCCAATTCCAAACAATTATTTTTTATTATAAAATTAAAAAACCAAATTTTTTTTAGTTTCCCGACCCGGGACCTTATGAATTCAAGTAATATTAATTAATATAACAATAATATGTAATATAATGTACGCGAAAATCTGACTGCTTATCTGTCCGTCAGTATGTAACGCTCTCATAACGAAACCAAAACGTAATCCAAAAGTTTAACTATACGTAGTATGGCGAAAAGTAAGAAAGCGTTACTCACATTTTTAAAAAAATGTTTCGAATCAATTAACAAAAACGCGCAACCGTAGTTAGATATTTTACTATTATTACAAGCAACTACTATCCGTAATCTGAACGAGTCGTTTCTTGAATATATCCCTATACAGAACATTCGCTCGTTGCAGCTTCTGAAGCCAAAACATTTGTGGAACTATAATAAGTGATCTAGATGGTTGTAAATATTTCATTATTGCATATGGACATAGAATTGCAATGGTTTGCAACCACCAGGACCGTAAATTCAATCCAAATTGAATAATAATCGGTAAATGGAAACAGACGTTCTAATAAAAATTTGCTGCCATCTTCCAATTATAATTACATTCGAATTAAATCTACTATCTAGACGAACGCAAACCAATGTTTACAACCAGTGTTAACAAACGTCTAAAACCCCTTTCGAAATTGACCTTTGTTGGTAATGGTCAAAACCGTAGTACTACTAGACAGACTACGCGCGGTTAGTTTGCAGATTACTATTCATTAACTATTGGAATCGAGCTTTAGGCACACGCGTCACGAAACAACTTTTAAGTACATGTTAAGTAAAAAATCTTATTCTTAAGCAAAGTTCTCTTCTTGTCTGTTTGATTAATCAAATTATTTGTTTGAGGTATCTGTGAGGGTGTGTGTTTGTCTGTGTCATCATAAGCTTTGAACGGCTTGACCGATTTGGATGCGGTTTTTTTTTTTGACATCTGACGTGGTCGCGGTGGTTCTCAGCAACGTTGTAGTCAAAGCCCGCTGAAGTTGTAGAAACCGCGAGATTGGCAACACAATAGTCATTCATAAAAATAAAAAAAGCAAGGTTGCACGTACATTCAAACTAGGGTCACTAAATATTTTTAATTACTTTTGTTATTTACTTTCAGAATATGCATCGGTACTAGTTCGATCAAAGAAACCGTCGCTTCAAATAAAAACAAAGCTGGATGAATTCATTGAGAAATCTAAATTTCTTGAATATGATAATTTTGAATGGATAAACGCTCCCCATAGCAATACTAAAAACAAACAGTGAATAAAGTTATAAAAAACACGCAGTTGATACTAAAATAAATAATGTAAACGTATTTTATTATATTTTTATCACCTTGATCGAGGAGTTTTTTTTTATGTTATCAGTTAGCAGACGGATTTCCTGATGGTAAGAAATTCACGCCGCCTAGAGACACCTAAGATGGTAATGGTAATGGTGGTAGTTAATATATTATTTAACACCACCGGTCATCTACAAAGGTTTCTGGTTCAATGCCTTGTGTTGATCCGTCCACCAGCATCATCATCCACGTAGAGGATAGCAGAACACTATCTCTGCCTCTGTGCCAGGCTGCCTGTAAGAGGTGAGCCCAGATTATTATATACATCTATTTATAATTTTTTTATGATATTGGAAGGCAAACAAGCACACGGACTTCATGATGACAAGAAATTAAAGGTGGTCATGGTGCGTTGCTAACCTGAGGATTACAATCTTCGCTGTCTCTAGGCCACGTGAATTTCTTATCAACAAGAAATCCGTGTACTTGTTTGCCTTCCAATATCATAATAAAAAATTAAAATTCTTTTTAATGGTACTGAAAATACCAATTGCGACTTATATTTAAATACATGAGCAAAATATGATCTAGCCTTTTGGCTAGGCAAAGGGCAAAGCTTTACAATGAAACGTAGGTACCCGGAAACAGTTTGGATTCGAGCCACTCTTACGATCCCCTTTTTCCCGGGAAAATTTATTTGACAATAGCTGGAGGTCACCGTTGATGACTTTTATAAAACCTACAGCGACAGGTGTCGTCGGCGTATTCCATTTCGCTCTCATTCATAAAGTATGCAAATATAGAGAATATTTGCAACGTTTCGAAAGCGACTGAACTAATTTATAAACTTACTTTTGCTCGAGGTCTAACATCCCGGCCTGAGGTTGGCACCGCCGTATTACCACCTTCAGTGTCTCTAGGTGGCGTAAATTTCTTACCATCAGAAAATCAGTCTGCTTGTTTGCCTGTCCATATCATAAAAATAAATAAATAAATTTGTTCCAGTTACAATTACGAAGAGAATCCTTAAGTTTCTATAGTGGTACTAAAAATACAAAGTAGTATTGCTTGTACCATAAATAGTACAAGTCATATAGTATGGTGCTATTGATACCAACATTTATTTTTACTCCAAAAATAATTCACGCTCGTAACACACTATTGTGTTACTATTTGTTTTCTAAAATAAACTATAAAAATGTGGTATATTACTTTTTATCTTGTGTGGATAAATGTTTGAAAGTTGACGATATTTATTATTATTAGGTTTTATTGAGGGTGTCACATAAGGTTTATGACAATTTGTTATAACACTTTTAAGATGGTAAGGTAGCATAATAATTATGTTACTAACTAGTTGTTGCCCGCGGCGTTGCTGAAGTGGTTATTGGTGCCAAAGGAACATATTTTCGAGATAAAAGCTACGGTATGTGGTAACCCTTTATGTGTGTAGCCTTTATGTACCCTTTATGTGTGTGCCAAATTACATGATAATCGGTTAAGCAGTTTTTGTGTGAAGGAGTAACAAACAAACACACGAACTTTCGCATTTATAATATTAATAGGATAGCTTCCCCGTTGCAATGAAAAAGTACTAAGTTTTTTGTACGAACAACAAGTTTTGACTACACTATTGCGTAGTATATAAGTAATATCTACTAATCCAGTGAGGTTGCTAGCAAGTGATGGGGTTGTCACATACTGACGTGTAAACTATTATTTAAACTAAAACTTATATTTTTTTACTTTCAGAATATCTTTGGATAGCGTATTCATCAATGAAACCCACACCTGAATCTGAAGCAGCCGTGGGCGAATTTATAAAAAAATCTAATTATCTTGATTTCGACAAAATTGAATGGTTTTCTGAATAACTGATGTCCTAACCAACTTTCGCTCATTCGGCTATTAACGATTTATATTATTACGAAATAAATGTTATTAGGTATTTTACGCCGTGTTGGTCCTGGCTCCTTTGTAGAATAGGCAGGCAGGCAGGCAGGCAGCTCGTAAAAGGTGAGCATAGGCTTACCGTCACTAACACCATAACATCTGACTAGGTGGTAGAGTTTCGCAGCGACTCGCCCGGATTAATATCACTGCGTTACCTATTTCTGTCACCATAACGCCAATGTTTGTCGTTGACGTGTTCTGGTTGGGAGGATAAGGTAGCAGGTATATTTACTTTTGCTTGAGGCCTAACATCATGGTCTTAGGTTGGCAACTTATCAACAGGAAATCCGTTTGCTTGTTTACCTTCCAATACCATAAAATGCTTTTATTTTGCAAAACATGTATCGCCTCTGTGGTCTAGCGGTCCGGTGTTGGACTTGACTTCTTGAGGTCCCTGGTTCGATCTCCGAGTCAGGCAATAAAAATAACGTTGCTCGGGATTGAATTTGTGCCCGTTTGGCGATAGGCTTGCCACCTGTGGTCCTATCTCGTTGTGGGATTAAGCACCCATGACTAGCCAACACTAAATCCAGTTGTGCCTCTGCCTACTCCTTCGGAGATATCATACTTTAATTTTAGATCGGAACTTGAAATAAATTTTCACAAATTTAAAAGGAATAATTTTATTACTTAAGAAGGGAACCTGCACTATTTCATCTCTTGCTGATGAATTGCAAGTATTTTAATATGTGCTATAGCTACACAGTTCTGTGTAATACTATTAAGTACTAGCTGTCCCGGCGAACTTCGTTTCACTCGTTCAGTATGGAAAATAATAAAGTATTATTTTTCCCATCTTCCCTGCTGCTTTCCCGGGTTTTCTCTTCATAAGAACCTTCTTTTGACAATTACTAATACAACAAAAAAAGAATTAGCCAAATCGGTTAAATCGTTTGAGAGTTATGCGCTTACCAACACATCTAGCAATTCATTTTTATATTATAGATTAAGGGGAGTTTGTTTCGCCGTTTCTTCTCCCAACTGGCTAGGTTTGGAAACGGTGGTAGTGTATGGTAGACAGGGTTAAATATATTAAAATTTTAAAATTGTTTACAACTTATAACTCGAATTGTAATAAGAATAATTAAAACATTGTGTACATAATTAAATAATCACTTTTATAAATATTAAAATATTTGCTCACCACAATGTGGTAGAATGTGTTGGAAAGCTTAAATAATTTTCTAACAACTTTAACACGCAAATTCCGCAAATATTATATTTTCTTTCTTTCTTTCTCAAAAAAGTTCATCTTTACGTTTAAGTTACATGAAACTCACCTTTTAAACTCACCTTTCGAATCTTTACTCCCTCTTGCATTTTGCTTGGAAATGGTGCACGTTTAAATCCTTTTCCTGTCTATTCCACGAAATTCGTGAAAATTGCATTCGTGAAAATGTATTGTAGTGGATTATTCAAAATGTTTAATTTTAGCATAATTCATATATCTTTACTATTAATGCGAAAGTTTGTAAGGATGTGTATATGTTTGTTACTCTTTCACGCTCGAATGGCTGAACGGATTTGTCTGAAATTTGTAACACAGATAGATTGTGATCTGGATTAACATATAGGCTACTTTTAATCCTGATCGCACACAACGGATTCATGCGAAATTGCGGGCGAAGCTGCATGTAACAGCTAGTTATACATAAATCACTTTTAAAACATTCGTCAACCAAACGGTTTTTAAGGCAGTTAGAAAATACAGGTTTACTAAAAAAACTAAAGAGGTAAAGACACATAAATAACATCTGGCTTGTACTTAAACCTTTGTAATGTTAATAAAATAAGTTTGAATTGTGTAATATGTTCCATCGTAATAATTATATCATGATCCAATCGTAAAGAAACGTGGCCGGTAAAGGAAAGCGCACATTTGGGCTGGCCAAGACGGGGCGCATCACAGTGCAATGATCCGCCTAGATTGCTTTCATAGAATTTATTTAGAGCAAAGCACACACCAGGCCCAGTCCCAGATGTGGCTAACAATCACCAAAGAGGCGCTAATGGCATTTTAACGACAAAGTTTTTAATCGAAACTAAAACTAGAAGCGCTATTTTCTACACGATTTTAAAGTAGAGTGGATATTTATTTTTATACATTGGAAGGCAAACAAGCAGACGGATTTCCTGATGGTAAGAAATTCCCGCCGCCTAGAGACACCAAAGGTGGTAATGGTGCGTTGCCCGCCAGAGGCCGGGATGTTAGGCCTCGAGCAAAAGTAAGTTTACCGGCTACCTTACCCTCCGAACCAGAACACGTCAAGACGTTATGGCGGCAGGAATATGTAAGGCGGTGGTATCAATCCAGGTGAGTCACTGCGAAACTCTACCACCTAGTCAGATGTCACGGTGTTAGTGGCGGCAAGCCTGTGCCCGCCTTTTACGAGCTACCTGGCACAGGAAGGCAGATGGTCTATTCTACAAAGGAGCCCGGACCAACACGGGGGAAACTTTTCTCTTTTTACTCTACTCTTTGGTACTGCGTTACAAAATCCGCCAATGCTATGCGTATGCTTGCTTGCTTGCGTGCTTTGAAGTGCAATGCGCACTGATTCTTTGCACTCCAAGTTGTCAACACTATCCTTAAATAAGCTATCCTAAAATAAATTGTCATCCTGGCTTCAAGACAATGGGCACAAGGCAGCAACATGTTGAAGATAACCAATAAACCTACGCAAGAAGTTAATCATCATAACCTTAATTTGGTAAATCACCCAAACACATGAAGCGTGTTTTTTATTTCTATCATGTCATAAAAAAGTCAGTTCACTATTTAACTGTTTTATACAAATACTGAAGTCCTATGTTTGTCTCATTTTAGAAATAGTGAGAAACTACATGTGCTTATCCAAAAAATCAACATTTACAAAAATAATGTGTATTGCATGTCAATTCGTATTTGGTTGTATATTCCTGACAATATTAAATCCATTAAGCAGATTTCTAAAAAAGGTATTCAACTTACTTTTAGAGAAAAATTATTATAATGTCAAAGATTTTCTTGCAGATAAGAATAAATAATAGAGTATTTCTAATATAATTAATTTAATTGCATAATGTTGGGTGCACAGGAATTTGTTTCGCCGTTTCTTCTCCTGTCTGGCTAGGTTTGAAAACGGTGGTAGTTTACGGTAGACAGGGATAAATTAATTTAAATTCTAAAAATTGTTTGTGTTAATAAATAATCATGTACCTAATCAATACAATAAATAGTGTGTAAATAGTAGGTAAATAATTAAACTAACTAATTGATTGATATCTAACTATTAAAATATTTGCACAGCAAAAGTTGTTAGAATATGTAGAAACACCTAAATAATTTTGTAACATCTTTGTAACACTCATATTCCGCAAATAAATATTTTTATCTTTTCTTTTTCTTTTTTTATCAAAAATGGAAACGGGAGAGCACTGAAGCAAGTAGGTAGAAATCTGGTATTGAAGTAGCGTTAGTCGGTTTTGCAGGTTTACTGCGCTATATTATTTTTATCACGATTAGATAATCATATTTTCAAAAATTTGCTAACGATTTCAAAATGGTCCCACATATTTGTTATCGTTTATCGACCTCATCATTGATGATGTTTGCATTATAAATTATAACTCAAAAACCGATACAACCACGGATCATGACAAAATTAATACGGGACGAACTCGACATCATGACTTATCTTTAGAAAAAAGAACCATCAAAATCTGTTGGCCGAATGTTCGCATGTTAAATATTCTAAAACACGTACAGTTGGATTGAGAACCTCATCTTTTTTTGGAGTCGTTTTTTTAAGTAGACGTATTTCCTGGTAGTATAAATTCGTGCCGCTTAGGGACACCAACGGTGGTAATCCTGCACCAACCTTAAACCAAAAACCTTAAACCAAAAGTTTACAGGCTACTTTATCCACCGAACCGTAACATGTCAATGGCAAGCGCTAACGTTATGGCGGCACGAATAGGTGAGGCGGTGCGATAG
>NJDD01002475.1:16153-33863 GCA_002245505.1 Calephelis nemesis
TTTGTTTGTTTTTGTAAATGTTTAAGAGTATATGAATATTTTAGTGCTACACATTTTTTTATTTATTAGCTTAGTTATTTAAATTAATTTATTTTCTGTAACAAATTTTCCATTTTTATATAAGTTTTATTGTGTAAGTAGTTAGTTATAGTAGTTTTACGTTCTCGGTAAGTTTTTCAATATATTTTTATTTGTTTGTTGATTTTCTTTAATAAATAAGCTGAACGTTTTAGGAATTGTGTACTAGCAAATACGGTTTTAATATGGGAACTGTGGTAACAGTTTAGGTAGAGGTACCACATTATTATTCCTTCGTCTAGTGCTTATGTTTGGCTTATAGGTTATTTTTTTATGCTTTTTTAATAACATATTTATGATATTTAACTGTCAAACTGACAGGACACCACTGAGTGTGTAAAGGTCATCTTGTAATACATAATCTTTGATAAGGCTCTTTGAGCTCTCTCTATCTCCATAAATCGTGTTTTAAATGTTCCTCTCATACCGGGATACAATAACAAATAATAGATTGTACTAAGGCGACATATACGGTATTAAGTAAGTTTTTAGATGTGTGTCTGGGAAGTATTTGTCTTAGCAGTCTAAACATCCAGTTGAATTTCCTAATTTTAATCATAATGTGGTCATATGTGATCATAATATTAGTTTTGATAGAAAATCATACATAATTAATTGATCTTAGAAGTATTGAGGGTAAGAAGGTTGTTATTAAACCACTCACTTACCATTGCTAGTCCCTTTTCCGCACAGGCTTTAACATCGTACCAGTTCGAACCAGTGAAAACAATCAGAATCAGAATCAGAATATTCTTTATTCACATGAACCATACAAGTGGTATTTGTGCGCGTCGACATTTTTTTAAACTACCACCGGATCGGAATCGCGGCCTCACAATGGCAGTATCATCGGCATACTATAATATTTTTGCATTTTTAATACTCATATTACAGAGATCATTTACATAAACGAAAAAAAAGTAGATCCAAGAACGCTTCCCTGGGGAACTCCTCATGAAACTGCAGTTTCATCGCTGTAACATTGATCTAATTTGACGCGCTGTTTTCTATTTGAGAGGTAGTCTTTGAATAATGCTAATTTAGTGCCTCTAATTACTTTTTTTTCAAATTTGTATTCAAGAATGGACAGAGAAACTGTGTCAAAGGCCTTTTTACATATAAAAAATCTGCCAAACATTAATTTTCTTTGTAAAGGTGATCTGAAATTTTGGAGGTTAAGGATTACCGCATCTTAGGTTGATATACCTTGTCGAAAACCGTATTGAGATCCTGATAGAATGTTAAATTGGGTAAGATAGTTAAATAGCCTATTATTTAATGTTTTTTCTATAATTTTGGATAAACCTCAGAGCATGGAGATGGGTCTATAATTATTTATATCGTCTTAACTTCCATTCTTGAACACAGGGGTGATAGTTGATTTTTTGAATGTATTTGGATATAATATAACGGTCTTGAAAGATAAATTTGTTAGATGGGTAATAATTGGGGCAATCGCTTGACTTATAAATTTGCCTTTAACGTATTTAGTCCTATATTGTTTATTAATTAGATGCGACGAAGAGGGCTTTGGTGTGAAAGTTTGAGACTTTCTTTTTTGTATAGGCTCTAAAGCTGTGAATTTATTTTCTAAGAATATCGTGAGCTCGTCCAGCTTGGGTAGTTCCCATGGATTATTACGCTTTTCATGGTGGTCACTGTACGTGTCAGGGTCTAATTTTTTAGTAATTAAATGTACAATTAGCGGAAGTGTTTATGCTGAGATTTTGTATGTTTGTATTTATATCATTATGAGGGCAATTTGAAAAAGATCGCATAAAAAATTGAGGTGGAATAGTTTTCGGTACTCATTCGCCGATTTCTCCTAGTCTACTAGCAAAAGTCCTAAAATTTGTACGTTGAAGCGACAAAAGTTTTTTCAATGTGTTGTGTGTTTTCTGATAGACAAGCTAGTACCCGTCTGGTCAGTTTTTGGTATAGGTGGATAGGAAGATAGAATTTCTTTAATGGACATTATTGTAAAATTCGCGTGCATCATCGTACTGTCTTCCTACGAAATATGGAGCATCAGGTTTGGTCGCACAAACTGAGTTTATCGTTGTTCGCATTAAACTCATCCCAGAGCTCTTCCACTGTTGTCAATGCTGTCGATGCTGTGGGTGCTGCGGCTGTCGCTGCTACAGAAACCTCACGGTGTACAGTCTACTAAACATTTCACTTGCTGTAATCCTGACTGTACGTCACTGCGACTGTTCGCCACAGATGTTACACTGTATGTGCTGTAAGTCCTATAGTTGTGACTGTATATCACTGCAACTGTTTGTCACAGATATATTAACACTGTATGTGCTGTATTTCTGACTATAATTCGACGGGTCCTACGTAAACTGGTACAAGCAGCAAAATGTCACAAACGTTTTTATTGCATCTTTCGTACTTAAACAACCCATTCTTTAATTTCATGAAAAAATAATTTCCAAAAATCAGTAAGTTTTGAAGAAAAACAAATGTAAATTGGTGCAAATAACACATTTTTGCGCCAAAGGACAGTCAACACTGGTGTAAGCCGCTTGCACCAGTCTACGCGGTAGCGAACTCCGCGATGCTCGAGTGCAAGTGAAGTCACATCAGTACGCGCGTGGTGACGCTACCGCACGCACTTTTAAAACTGGTGTAAGTGCATAGAGTTGGTGTTAGTCGTACTATATTGTTCAAATAAATAGTATAATAATTAGAATTTCGTTTTTTACTTTTATGCTATAACCAAAATTTTTACTATGAAGCGTTCACAAGGTCAATTAATGTTACATTTATTAGAAAAAAAAAACGCACAAAAGCGAAAACACCTGATTATTACAAAGACAAGAATAAATTTATCATTTTATACACTGAAGTGAGTAATAAAACTTTACTTAATTTAATACTTTACTTTTTTACTTTATTTAATATATTTTCAATAATATTCTCCATTAATTATGTTTTTTTTTTGTTTTTATTGCACTTGCACCAGTATACGCGGTTTGTGTTATTATTAAAGACCTCGTGCTTACTGGTGTACCTAAGTGAATTTTTATGATTAATATTTTTATAAACTGACTAATAAAGCATGATATAATATTATTTTTGAACTTTTAGATGCCTTTCCAGTACAAGCACGCATTCACGAAGAATGTTATTTGAATATATTACCACACCAAGCTACAGAACCACCAATGGAAAAATTAGATTTTACTATTAAATTAAATGTAATAAAATTATAATAATTAAATTATTAAATAAAAATTAAATTTTACTAGTGAAAACCTACAAGCTAATCAAGGTAAAAGTGGGTAATTTTATTCGATATCAATTTTATTAATATAGGAATATTTAAGTATACTGTTTTATATTTAAGTTTAATTTAAGTTTTTTTCTTTTTCGTACTAAAACACTTGTACTCATCCACTATACACATTATTCAACACTTTATGCTACTCTTCAGCCAACCGGTTTTACTGTTTACAGCATCATCAGGGCTTTGAAACTAAAAATGAAAAGACTGTTTTAATTTAACGTTCAGTACATATTTGGTTGTCCAATCTTTTCATCTTTAGTTTTAAAGTCCTGATGATGCTGTAAAAAGTGGAACCGGTTGGCTGAAGAGTAGCTCAAAGTGTTGAATAAAGTGTGAAGTGGATGAGTACAAGTGTTTTACTACGAAAAAGTGTGTCTACAATGGAATTCCACCAAGTGCCGACGATAGCAAGTATAGCAAGCGCTAATTTCAGTAACTATTGGTTCAATTAGATCCGGGTGGACCGCTTGCAATATCGTAAACAGTACAAAACAACCAGTAAAGTTAAAAGCATAAATGTAATAATCATTATTAAAATGTTATTATGGTTTGTCATTTTAGATTCACCCTTGCCCCCAAATGCAGAAGTTGTATCTGAAGACATATTCGACGAAACACCAACAGTTGATAATTTATACAACAATTTGTCAACCATGTCGCAAGATTCTGATAGTTCTTACATTTAAGACATTTCTTACCTCGCACAACATCTTTGTGGAATCAGTTACCGAGGGCAGTATTCCCAAACAATTATGACTTGGGGACCTTCAAGAAAAGAGCGTACTCATTCCTTAAAGGTCGGCAACGCATTTGTTATACTCCTGGTATTGCGGATGTCCGTGGGCGGCGGTGATCACTTTCCATCAGGTGACCCACTTGCTCGTTTGCCTCCTCTTATATAAAAAAAAGTTCTACGAATTGTTTTACATACTGTAACTGCTATAGTACATAATATACCGAGAAAATTATATTATATTATAATTACTCAATCTTCTGTGTTTGATTTTAAGTCTTACCTTACTTTTTTTGACTTTAACTTTAACTTTAAGAAGAATTCAACTGGGAGCTTGTAATGTGGAACAAAATTAAAGTTAATGTTCAAGCAAAAAATCGGTTTACAATTAATTATAAATACTTATACCTTTGAAGACAATGCCTACAAAACTTTAAAATGCTTGAGAAGTAGCACACGAAACAATGTACAAAAATTGTCTAAACAATTCGAAAATCTAAAAGTAGCTTATGAAAACTTATTACCTATCGATAAAAATAAATTCAAAGATCTTCAAGACCTTTGCAAATCTAATGTGATTCCTGAACGATACCATTCATATTATAATAATTTGAAAATTAGATCTCTAAACAGTGGAGACCTATCTGACTAGATTACTAATATTTACTAGACAAAGTTTATATTTTTATATTTTATAATTTTATTTATATTTTATAAGTTTATATTTTTAGTATAGTTTGATTAGGCTTGGTTATAAGATTTTGAATTCATATTTTGTGGGTCTGTAAAAATGAACAAATTTTAGATATCTAAGTGTTTATATTCATTATGATATTACATATTTGAAAGACTGATTAAAATGTAACCCTATCTCATAAAAATACAAGTATTTAAGTTCCTACCAAAAAAATGTAAGGAAAGTTCCTATTTAAACATAAATTTATTTTTTTGTGATAAAAGAAAACCACTGATTGCTTTTAAAATTATTTTTAATAAGATTTTATTTAAGTTATTGTATAATAAATACTACCTAATAACCAGAGTATTTACGACACTCGAGACTAAAATTTTTCCTGTTGAAAAAGTTTATATTTTAATTATGTTTTCTGTTTTATAAAATTAGGTTAAGTTAACTATTTTAATAATATATTTTCATGTTTCGATTATGTTTTATATTTTATTTGTCTGAAAGACTGATTAAAGTGTAAGTTTTATTTCTGCCTAATAATACAGTTAAAAGAGTTTTCTTAAAATGTTTTTTTTTTTGATTTTTACAATACATTTAAACTTTTATTTCTTTTTGAAAAATAAGACCATTTGATTTCTGCATATTTTTGTTTTATTTAAACACGAAAATATGTAATGCTTATTGATATAGTAGAACATGGTTAACTCGTGCAAGTGCTGTCCAGAACCACGTAAACTAATGCAAGTGTTAAAAGTCTAACAAAATGTTATATTTTGTACTTTACTAGCTTTCGCATTCGTTAATAAGAAGCAAATAATATTTTAAGTAATTATTTATCATTTTATTACCATAATTGTAAATAAAACATGTAACAGTGTAAACTGGTATAAGTGCCACTTACACCAGTATACCTGTTGTAAAACTTTAAGAAAAATAAGCTACGCGAATGCAAGTACAGCTACTATCTAAAGTTTGAAAAATAATTGAAAATTGTTAATGCAATTTTTTTCCTAAAGGATTCAAGTATACCATTTCAAAATTTCAACGATGTACGTTGTATAATGTTAAAGTTACACGCATTAGAACATATGTCCCTGTAACTGTTTGACACATATATAATAACACTGCATGTGCAAGTCACTGGTGTTCTCACAACGCACCGCGAATGCAAAATAACTATACGAGTATGTGACGCGAGTAAGGTCTTGAACGAACGAATGACCAAAAAGATGTTTAATGTGTCTGTACAAGGGGAGAAGGGATGATATACCAAACCCAACGAGTGCTGTTTGTACACTGATTTATTACTAATAAAAATGTCACAATGTCGAATGTGAAATGCTGACGCAAAATACTGCGCTTAGCATGCTTGACCTAATTATTACTGTACTTTGTACAAGCCATGTAGTAAACTAAACTCTTCCCATCTTAATACAAAAAAATAAACAATCGTTGAACACACGTTCTATTTAACAGTGCCTAAAATTCGATTCTCAGCCAATAAGTTACTGCTACGTCATCTACTTGAATTTATTGGTTGGATGTCAACTTTAAACAAGGTTATTTAAACATGTGTCTAATTTTTGTGGTAAGATGTTTCAAGTTTATTTACTTTCCAAGTATCATCTACGTTTTAGAGATATGTTTTTTTCTTAGTGTATTATTACAAAACAATTGGGTAAGATAAAAATAGGATACAAACTTTCTGTTTCACTTTTTTTCATTAATTCAGTCAATGCAGTATTCATCTGAAAAATCAAGCCAAATAAGTTTATTTGAGTCCAGAGCTTCCGAATTGTACAAATATTCTTCTACTTCATGCAGTGTTGATCTTGATAGCTTTTTGGATCTTGACATTAGCCATGCGTACTCTATAAGAAAAAAATCGTACTTTTTAGCTCATAGCAAAAAAAAAATTTCTAATTTATTTCAAATAGAAAACGATACCTACCACATTTTTTTAAACAAGTAGCTAACTAGAGATAAAAATAGAACATCTTTTTTAAATTCTACCTGTACCTGCACTTTGTTGGTCCGGGCTCCTTTGCAGAATATTCTGTCTTCCTTCCAAGCAATAAGTAAGGCAAGCATAGGCTTATCGTTACTAACATCGTGGCATCTGAATAGGAAGTTGATTTTGCAGCGTTTCGATCGGATTGGTGCCACCGCCTTACTTGTATCTACCTTTTCTGTATACACACGTGTATAAGTATAATAAAGAGTTAGAAAATCAAAATATTCTGAACACAGTAAAACTACAAAAACCGACTCTTATTATTTCATTAACACGCGATTTAATCTTTTTTTTTGAAAGATAATACTCGTATAATAGTCGTATAAGTTTTATCAACATCCCACTAGTAGCATTTGATAATGTAGGAAAAAAAGAGGAAAAATTATGCATGATTTAATATACCGTATAAACCATCACACGGATAACATGGAACCACCTTATTATCAAAATAAGTTTGTTATAGGCCGAATGATTAACAAATTTGTGAAAAACGGGCAGTCCAATTCGAGTTCTCTTTTGGTGGGTTAATAAAAAATCTTACATATGTTTGACTTTTACTTGTCATCGTATATGCAGCTATAGCCAATTGTATAATTGTCGTAATCAGTAGCGACGAATAATACTGGTATAACTACTTTTTCTCTTGGCCCTAAAAAATTTTTTTGCAATTAGGTATTTAAACACCCGTAGACTCTGAATCATCACAAATGAAAGAAGTGTCTTACGTCTGACGCTACTAAACCATCCCATCCCACACTAACAACGATTTATAAAAACTAGTGGTCGCCCATAGGTCGAAATTCATAGTAAACTTTAATATCTTGTTGACAAGAACGCCATCTTCATTTCTCAAAACCAACTACTCTGATCTTTTATCGTTATCATTAATATATTTGTTTGTGTGTGCAAATGCATGGTAGTGTGGGTAGTGTTTTGTTTATTGATTTAATGTAATTATAATCATTATTATTGAAAAATATTAGCATTCTGCACTTCTCCTACACATAAGTATAAGTGTGCCAAATTTTATGGTCCTGCGTCGGCGCAATTTTTGAGTTTTAGCTTCGCGCATTAATATTATGATATTAATTTTATAGGTAAACCAAAGTGGCGTGAATTTCTTACCAACATTAAATCCGTCTATTTTTGCTTTATAACATCGTAGAAAACTTTAACATAATATTTATTTCGCCATTGTTACTTGTCGTATTTATCTCACAACAAAAACCATACACTACCAATTTTTTCTTCGTTTGCTTGTTTGTCTCCAAATAAAGAAAAAAGAAATCTTACATCCGTAAGTTACTGCATATATAATTTTGCCAGCTTTAATGTCGTCCTCTGTAAATTTTTGTCGTAATTGTTTTAACTTTCAACTTGAATTATATAGTTTTGTCTTGCCAAATGAGTCCAAAAAGAAGGAGGTTCCTATTAAGATATTCGTCATAAAATTTATGTTTTTTCGTATGTTTAATACGAAATTACTTAGTGAATAACGTACAGGTTTTACTGATTTTGGGTTTTGAAAATTTATAAATTACTAGCTGACCCGGCAGACGTTCGCGTTGTTCTGCTATTCAAAATTGGGGTGAGTCACCTTTATCACTAAGGGGTATGAAAAAGATTCACCCTCATAACTTAGGGTTATACAAAATTGACGTTGGCCGATTCTCAGACCTACTCAATATTGTCACAAAATTTCATGAAAATCAGTCAAGCCGTTTAAGAGGAGTTACTGTATGGGAACGAACATTGTGACACGACGAGAATTTTATCTATAAGATGATAATACCTATACGGGCCTATATTTTTGGGCATACTAGAATAAATCTTTGCACAAAAATATAACTAAAAATAAATAAACATGCTTGTATTGTGGATGTTAGTCAACGATACCAATATACGAGGGCCAAACTGAAAGTTTTTAGAACTGGCAACTTAAAAGCATTATATTAAAAAATATGTTTAAATTTTTAAAATAGAACTCTTTACCAATAATATTGAGTATACATTTCATTCATTTGTCATTTGTTTTACGATTTGGCGGCAAATTGAAAATTGTCTGTGCACGTCAGAATGAATTTAAGCCGACAAAATTTCCGTGCAATGATTTTTTATGACTTTCGATGTCATATAAGTCAACAAGAAAGTTATGATAGACTTCGATTGGCTTTTCACGATGAAGCCCCATCTCGTGCCACAGTTTACAACTGGTTTAATGAATTCAAACGTGGTCGAACTAATCTCACCGATGATTTGCGTGAGGGACGGCCTTCTACAGCGACGACTGAAGACAATATCAGTGTTGTGCGGCGTATGATAGAGACTCACAAAAGAGTGATCTATCAGCAGATTCGGACAAGTCTAGGCATAGGTATGAGTCAAGTGCACAAAATCCTCCACGAACATTTAGCGGTCAGGAAGCTTTGTGCCCGCTGGATACCGCATAATTTGACTGAGGCTCAAAAACTCCGCCGTGTTGATTGGTGCCGAGAAATGATCCAAAAATTTAACGGAGGTGACTCAAATGCTGTGTTCGACATACTAACGGGTGACGAAAGCTGGATTTACTGTTATGATCCGGAAACCAAAAGACAGTCTGCTCAGTAGGTGTTTCCTTCCGAAGAGTAGCCAACTAAAGTGAAGAGAGGTCGAAGTGTTGGAAAAAAGATGGTGGCCTCGTTCTTTGGAAAGACAGGTCATTACGCAACAGTTGTCTTATAGGATCAGAAAACGGTTAATGCAGAGTGGTACACTAACAACTGTTTGCCACTTGTCTTGGAAAAAGTTCGAGAGAAACGACCTCGCAGCAGGATCCTCCTTCATCACGACAATGCCTCGTCGCACACCGCCAGGCAAACGATCGACTATTTGGCGACCTCAGACGTGGAATTACTGGGTCACCCGCCGTATAGCTCCGACCTCGCACCCTGCGATTTTTATTTATTCCCGAAAATAAAAGAAAAACTTCGAGGAAAACATTTTATGGACGCCGAAGAAGCAGTGGCTGCGTTTCAAAACGCCGTCGAAGAGACCCCTAAGGCCGAGTGGGCAAGGTGCTTTTCTCAATGGTTCCATCGAATGCAGCGATGTATTGATGTAAATGGACGCTATTTTGAAAAGTTATAATAAAACTAATAACTTGCTAGAATGCTTAGTTTTTGATTTTCTAAGAACTTTCAGTTTGACCCTCGTATATAGGTACCGTCACTAACACTACGATATCTGACTAGGTGGTAGAGTTTCGGAGTTACTTACCCGGATTGGTACCGTCGCCTCACCTTATCCTGCCGCCATAACGCCAACGCACCATTACCATCTTTGGTGTCTAGGCGGCGTCAATTTCTCTCGGAAGGAAATCCGTTAGCTTGTATGCCTTCCAATATCATAAAAAAACTTGCACAGATACTAATAAGATACTCTTATATTACTATTAGAAAGAAAATCATTTACGTGCAATAACACTCAACTAAGATTTCAAAAATATTTTATCGCCTCTGTGGTCTAGTATTTTAGAGTTGAACTTAATTTCATAAGGTCCATAGTTTGAAACTCTAGTCAGGAGATAAATCAACTTTACTGGGTTTTGGATGTACCCGGTTGGCAGAGTTTGTCTCCTATTGCATCATGGAACTTAATGTTTCTGGTTAATCTTCTCTGTTCTGATTGTACCACTGTCTTATTTTTCTAAGATATGGAACTACACTGGCCTATCATATAAAAGAAACCTATTTCTGCTACCAAAATGATAGAATTATGTGCTTGTCCAATAGGTGCACAATTGATCTTAAATACCGGCAACAGGACGGCAGCGTACCTATAAAATCTATTTTTAGCAGAAATACTGTGCAAAGGAAGACTTAATTCTATAATTCTCTACCAATCAGCCGCAGGATGAGTTGAAATTATTTTTGAGGGTGGAGAAATATATCAAGTGAAAAATAGATACTCAAAAGAAGTATATACTAGACAGACCTACTCAATATAATCAAAAATTTCATGAGAGTCGGTCAAGCTGTCTCGGAGAAGTATGGTTCCCATACATTGTGACATGAGAATTTTACATATATACCAGCTGACCCGGCAGACGTTGCTCTGCTATTTTTTTACTGCGATTCACCCTGATCACATGGTTATAAAAAATAGATGTTAGCCGATTCTCAGAGGAGTACGAAAACGAACATTGTGACACGAGAATTTAACGAGTACTTACGTTAATACAAACTGTACATCATCAGACATTCACTCCTTAGAAAATGTCAGTCAATATTAGTCGTAGAGCTTTTAGTGAATAGGCAACGTTAGGAATTTATAAAAGTAGAATAATAGATAAATTGTGTTATGAAAAAACATTTTTCATTTAACTTGTATTTGACAACGGTGCAGGCCGAAATTTTTGAATATTTTTTTTCATATTATTTTACCACTGTATCACTATTCTATATTCAGTCCATGCATTTTGAAAATATTATTAAACAATCATGACATAACATAAAAATTAGATGGATTATCAATTTCGAAAACGGGAAAACCAGAATGTTAAATAGTGAGTACTGTTCAAAGATAGACAACGCGGACATAAAAGATGAAGTGGGTTCTGCAAAGCAATTTGAACATTTCTTCACCAATATTGCAGCAGAAACTACCAGAGTTCATAACTTATCACCAAACCCGGCAAAATCATTATTGAAGCAACATACAAACGAGTGTGAAAATAATTTTGAATTTTTATTTTTTGTTAAAGTGATAGTTTAAAATCTTTTAAATCCTGGATCATTCTATAGAAATAGTTACTTCAGTAATAAATGTAGTTGCTCCATACTTAGCCATAATATTCAATTGTTGTGTGTCACTTCCCTTACTAAAACATTTGAAAAAAGTTTTTGATTTTGAAAGGCAAACAAGCAGACGAAATAAATTATGGCAAGAAATTCACACCAAGCGCATCCTGAGAACCCTGAAAGGCTTCATAAAAAAAGTATCTTCCGGCCCATATCTCCGAAGAGGCACAACCAGGGCACCCATGACTAGCCGAAGATACTAAGTCCCACAATGTGATAGGTGGCAACCCTATCGCCAACCGGGCACATATCCTATCCCGAGCAACATTATTTTTTATTGGAAAATTGGAAAAACCCAATTTTCGTTTTGTTGCCTGAGCTGGGATTTGAACCCGGGATCCCATGCAGTCAAGTCCAACAACTAAACCGCTAGACCACAGTGGCTTCATAAGTCTTCTTTAACAATTCAACACCAGCATCGACTGTTGATTTTTCCATTGTAATCAAATTGCTGTAACGAACCCTAGTCTAAAGACTTGGACGTCCGCTGTCTTGGTGTATTGCTGTTAAATATTTGCAGGCTCTAACAATTTTAATAGATAATAAATGGGTTAGGCTATAATTTAGAGTATTTCAATGAGGTTTTAAGGGAATTTCACAAATAATTATATAATAATAAACACATAGTATAAGGTCTAATAATTGTTTGTAAGAAAAAAAAACAAATATTTTTATAGTTTTAAAATCAGTGGGTAGTTCGATGGGTATATTTTAAAATCAGTGGGAAGTATGATAGATAACCGTGTTGGTATGATTAATAATGTTCAGTACATAGATTAATTAGGTCAAAATTCAGCAAGGTATGTGGTTGATGGGTTTTTAGCAAATTAAAATTGGCGATTTATTTCTTAAATCGAATTAAAATGGTTTTTAACATTTTTCTTAATAAGCGAGAAAAATAAGAAAATAACCAATGTTTGGTCATTACCACAGTATATTTAAAAGGTTGGTATAAGGCTTTATAATTGATATTCCAAATATTAAAAGAACCTGGGAAATTACGGGAATATATGTATAATACGATACTTATTTTTAACTGGAAATATACCATACTAATTAATGTATGATTAATTATGTGAGAAATATTTTCAATGTTATTAAGAATATGAATTTACTAATATGTTGTAATGGAGCATCTTGTGTTTAGCGCTAGTGGACCGTTTGGTGATTGGTTACAATAATTCAAAAATGCGGAACAAGTATAGTATGATTCTTTCTAATGGTTAAGAGTGGGATGTCACGATGTGAATTTAGGAGATATACGAGTCAAGATTCTTTTGTAATATATTTGATAATTTAATTTTGTAAGAAATTAAAATAAAGTGTACTGAGTTAGGACATTATTTATTGTTTAGGATTTTAAGTAATTAATAGATGGTTGGTTGCTTGTGAATAAAGGTAAATTAAATTAATTAAGATAGGAGATTGAATGTTTGGTTGGCGACATTGATATGAGAATGACGAATAAGGGATGGTTTGGCAGAAGGATGGGTTGTGATTGGTGAGTGAATTAAGAAAAGATTGGCTAGTAATGACTGGGGGAAATTAGAGGGTATAAAAGACGTGGTCAGATTAGGAAAAGGGAATTTTTTCGTTGGAGTTACGCTGGAGTCAAGAACGGAGCGGGAGCTATCCTCGAAGAGATACAGAAATGAGAAAAGGAGGGGTTACTCTATCGATTAAACCAGTGATTTTTATATATATTTTTTAGTACATGTTAACGAGTAGGCATCCGAAAGGGGTAAGTCATTTTGTCTATGGAGATATCCCTGCTTGGTACAGAAGCTCAATCAGTCATTTTGTTTTCGGGGTAAATTTAATTTAATTTAATTAAGTTGAAGGGGTAAGTAACTAGGTTACAAAAGACCATACATTCTCATGCATAATTGTGTACAAAAACACTTCACAGTACACCAGTCATTCAAACCTTTACAAAAATAAAATTGACATTCCAACATACTCAATCAGGTTGCCCATGGCAATTTCACAAAGGTTGGGTCTTCCTGAGCTAAGCCGCTAGGCCTCTGGAAGAATCTGACTGGGTTACGGTACCTGGCTATTTGAGGACAATATCCTTAAATACAAGCCTGCAAATGAAATTGCTGATACTTTTGGATATACGGAGACCTTCGAGGTCGACTAATCGTTGTTCAGATGTATTCAGCGTTCATTTAATTATACATAAATTACTCAAAACTTACTAACACAAGCAGCTTTTGGGGGAAAGATGTAATAGTATAACAACATAATAATATTGATAACAAAAGGAATATATCATTAAAATGTAAATATACAAAACTGGAGAGTTTCGCATGGAATTTTATAGAAACCTTGGGATATCTTAATTGCGCACTTTCTATTAAATTAAATGAAGAATGATTTAGGAAAAGTGAAAATATATTCATTAAAATAGAATAACCACGAAATTATTCGATTGATTTTAATCGTGATACACATTATTGTGTTGTGGTTTGGTAGTTCATTAAATTACATTTAATAGTTGTGTGATTTAGGTAAGAAATACCGTTTGTTGTCTGAACCATGCCAAGTTTCAATATCTTAGAGTGGGTAGACATTAAATATGTCTTAATACTTTAAAGCGGGTAGATTTTATGTATTTTTCTAAACGTCGACGCTTTTAAATCGCCCCTGTGGTCTGGCGGTTCGACCGTTGGATTTGGCTGCGTGGGGTCGCGGGTTCGAGTACGGATCGGGCGGCTTAGAGATAATTTGTGTTTTTCCGATTTTCTAAAAAAGGAGAAACGTCTTCTACGGACAATTTATTCTGTCATGGAAGGATTGTTTAATGTACAAGGAAATAAAATGCTGAGATATTCGATTTTAATAATTCTTTTACGGAGATAATTAATATCAAATAAAACCTGTGTTGTTATTAATTTCTGTGTGAAATTTCAGGGATATATTTAAACTATAGAATTTTATTTGTGTTAACTATATTTTCTATAATGCTTTCGGTGGTGTGCCTTTAGCTAGTTGATTTGGGTTTTTTTTATCGTGTGATTTTCAGAGAATTGTGTAAATGCTTTAATTTTAATTGTGAATTTTCCGGCCAAAATATTTCGCGGATATGAAAATAGCATTGATGAATTTTATGTTTTAAAAGTGATGAAACTGAGTTTGGTTTGTCGAATAATTAATTCCATATCTATTTCCCATAGTAGGTAAGTGAGTAAGGAAGTATTTAGATTCATGTGCATTGAAATATCTAGGGTAGGTTTTAAATCATAAAATGAACAGTCATTCGATTGTAATGATTTCCGTAAACGAATTTATGAGACTTTGATGCTCGGCCATTTTGAGATTTGATAAGTACCAACAAAACTTACTACTTATAGGAGGGTAGTAAGGTTAGCAGTATTAGCCATTAGAATGCGTTATTATAAAAGTATAATAATAGTTATAATTACTATTTAGACCGTGGTATGAAGATCGGAATATGATTGGTTATTAGGGGAAATTATTCTGAAGACGGTAACTAAAATAAAATAAAATAAAGCGTATGCAAAAATACATTTAAATTAGGTACAATACATAAATCTTCTGCCATCGCACAATATAATGTAGGTTACCAGGCTAGAAAGGTGAAATTCATGTTTAGTTATAGGAGAAGTTTTACGATGAAATTAAATGTACTAATTGAAATTACCAAGTCTACAATTAAAGAAAAAAATTATTTGGAAAACAAGATAATTTTTATTGGGATTTAAACTAAATTGGTTTTTGGTTGAGGTTATACCAGGGACAATGTATAATTGTTTTGTTGAATTTAAAACTCTTTATTTGATAGAATAGATTGAACACTGAATCAAAGTATTTATGTACTAACATATTATTTATAATTTTTCTCACTTAGTAGTAGATGTTATCAACAAGGTTAACCGACTAATTTAAATAATTTTTTTACAATTGTTAAGGATAATAGATAATACAACATAAGGCAAGTGACCCTTCAGGATTCATATACACTCTTACCCACACAAATACTGTACAAGTAGGGACCAAAGCGTACCCACACATTACAGAGGGGGAATGTAAGGTTGATACGTCTGCATCTAGCTTTATCTTTATTCCCCGTCAAAACCTGCCTTGTGAAATTGTCAAACCAAGGTCACCGAGACGGGTAGAAGACGAGCATCTGGATGCATCCTCTGAGGTATATATTACCTGAAGTGCTTTTTAACTTGGGTTTTAGCCTACTGGCACAAGTTAGATTGCGCGGTGCTTAGTACATGTTATGTGGACTGTCCATATGGCTGTATTATGCATTTTAGAAAGAGAAGACCAGTTTCTGGTAGCCCCTTACGTTAACTACCACTTGTTAGACGATATCACAAGTTACGGTTATGACCCCGTAGGACAATTTAATGGTGTAGATGTGTTTTCCATATATTCAACCAAACCCAACGCATTGTACACACTACACTCGACATATCTTTCAGGGTGCTGGTACGCTCATGTATTGACTTAGCCATATGGGATGGTGTTCCGATGATGCATAATTTATTTAAAAGGTTTAAAAACCAGTCAACGAACTCACTGTGTTAAACACACAATTTCCAGTTAAGAATAAAATTGATTTAAACCTATACCTTGAAGGCTAGTTAAATAAACATACTTGTATTTGTACGTGTATGTATTTGTACATGTCCACTGATATACAACTTACTGAAACTCCTATCAATGTCCATTGTTTTGGTCAAGCCTAGAACTTTATGCACAATTAAGTATCAGAGTTTCCTTGAAAGTCCTTAGATAAACTTGTGACTGAGTTTCACAAGAATAGGACATAAAACATTGGCAAACTTATTAAATTGACAAACTTAATTCGCTGTTTAAAATTTAATTACAACGACTGTCTTGTAAGAGACGTTGTCTTGCAACTTATAACTATTACCTTCATGATAATTTGCAAAGGCAATATTCACCTTGTACGTGCTTTGGTTGGTTCTAAAGTAACCGCTTCTATTATCCACAGATTATATACTAATCTAAATTATCTTTTTCCTAGAGGGTAGAGATTCTTTTTGGAGCTACCCATAGAGTACCTGAGCGATGTAGTGGGGCTCGGTACCGGCCGTAAGGCCGATTTTCATGTGTTATTAACCGTAAATTGGTAGAGAAGAAGTCTAAACCTTAACCTTCTAGTCCCTTCCAAAGTAATGAAAATGTCAACTAACTCTATCGAGTTAGTTTCACTCATAAAAAAAAAATTCCCAGACCATCCATTGTATTACATATTGATAGGGAGAATTCTACTAGAGTAGGCTGTAGACATCATAAAAATAAGTTAGAGTTTGGGAGATAGGATTAATATTTGATAAGAAGTGAACTGTACCATTGTAGAACTAACGGGTTATTTACTACAATATATGGCTTCTAATTAACACCACTAGACGATTAAATGGCCATATTACTCTTATTACATTAATCGCTGGTTACGGCTTAGTTAAGGAATAAATACCAAGGTATCAGTAAATTAGTAGAGTGGAGATCCGGAAATATCTTACGTAACCGTAGTGTGACAGCGTGCATAGCGTAAGACTTAACTTAATGTAAAGATTCCTGAATCTAGGGCTTAAGGAAAATGCGTAGTTTGCAATTTAGGTGAATTAACCTAAGAGGTCTCCGGATTTCATCGTCTGATAAACCTCGTGAGAAACTAGTCCTAGAGACATTCGTAGGGAGAGGTTGGATTTTATTACAGTATACATTTATTATTATATTATTGCTTATTTATTTAAAATTTATGTAATTGTTCATTTTATTTATACAAATATTTATCTAGTATGATTTATTATTTCAAAATTCATTCTCTCTCTCGACTCTAGAGACTGATCGAGTTAAATCTTTAGCAAGAATTAAAACCGTCGAGTTGGGGTAGTTACATTGCGTTCGGCAGATTCTCCATCTGCATACAGACCTATCGTGCTTCTTCATGAGGCAGATAAGCTCTTTGAACGCATAATCGCCAATCGCCTTAACAAGCATCTAAGAGAAAAGGGTCCCGACTTGTCCAACCGACAATTTGGCTTCCGTACTG
>NJDD01002475.1:34118-68463 GCA_002245505.1 Calephelis nemesis
GCCTGTTGCCTACATCTAAGAGCCTCGAGATGGTGCACGCGGTTGATCCATGTGCCACTGTGAGTGCAGAGTAATGTCTTAGGTAGCTAGTTAACTGGCAAGACTGAGTTTTAAGGAACTGACGCTGTCGAGGCAGTGGTAGAATGCGCAAGCGACCCCATTGCCTCGACAAAGGCGAAGAGAAGGTTTTGGAAAAAAAAGTTACATTGCCTATTATGAAATAAGGCCAATTGGTTAAAAAATAATACCATTCGAATGAGCCCCCAATTTAAAATTGTAATTACCCTCATGTAGATCCCAGCTTCTTTGCAGAACAGACCATCTGCTTTCCTGCTAGGTAGCTCTTAAAAGACGAGCATAGGCTTACCGTCACTATCAACGTGACATCTTACTAGTTGGTAGAGTTTCGCAGCCACTCGCCTGGATTGGTACCACCTTATCTATTCCTAAACCTGACCTTATGTGTTCCCGTTAGAAGGCTAAGGTAGCCGGTAATCTTACTTTTGCTTGAGGCCCAATATCCCGGATTCACCATTATTACGTTTTGTGTCTCTAAACAGCGTGAATTTCTTACCATCAGGAAAACCGTTTGCTTGTTTGCCTTCCAATATCATCAAAAAAACAAACAAGACGGCCTTCCTAATGTTAAGAAATTCACGCCACCCAAAGACACCAGAGGTGGTAATGGCGCGATGCCAGCCTGTGGCCAGGATGATAGGCCATGATCAAAAAGTTAACCGGCGACCATATTATTGAAAACTTAAATGACAAATATTGACGTTATGACGGCAAGAATAGGTAAGGAGGTGGTGTAAATCCGAGCGAGTCACTGCGAAACTCTACAACCTAGTCACACGTCACGGTGTTAGTAGCAGTAAGTCTATGCTTGCCTTTTACGAGCTATCTTGCAGGAAGGAGAAACAGGCATACCAACTCGGGATACTATTTCTAGACTGCACTAGGGAATATCGAAGTTTTTAATATCGATGTACTGTATTGTTAATGTTCATCAGTGCGATGTAAGTTACTTCGACAGTACGGTATGACGAAGTATTGTATGAAGAATGTTCATGAAATCGAAGTATGGAACTTCGAAAGATCGCTATGTTTTTTAAATTTTCTTTTAAACACAACGCTGCGCGGGATTAGATAAGTGCCCGGTTATATATATATAACAATAGATAAGTCACCAATCATATTATAGGACTAAGTACATAGTAACTTCGGCTAATCGTTGGTGCCCTGGTTGTACCTCTGCCTAACTCTTCTAGAATATGCATGTCCAAATATTGACTTTTTACTTCTATGTAACAAAATCACAAGAAAGAAAACTATGAACTATGAAGGCGGTCTGGTGTCAGTCCAGGCATAAATGGTCCAGTAGTGGGGTATTGAGTTAAGACTGGATTCGAAAAAAAAATACTCAATTTTCTATTTTTTGGTGCATGCATGTTTTTTTTTATACAAGAGGAGGCAAACGACGATTGGGTCACCTGACAGAAAGTGATCACCGCCGCCTACGGGCATCCGCAACACCACAAAAAAGTTTTTAGAGGCTAATTTAGCCTTCTTATCCACATGACCACGAAATTAAACATCACTCGAAATGTCAATGCCAAGTATACCAATGCAGGCTGTGGTAGTAAGGAAAACGCTCTTAAATCGAGGAAATGCGATGAAGGGAATCTTTTCAGTGGAAAACGCGCAAACTTGTGTCTTGCTATGGTTAAATGGCACCAAATTTTGATGACTCCAAAACGAAATTTCAAACAAAAGATTGTCAATTTCAGACAAAAGTTGGTTCCGGCTCTCAATAACATATTCCCGAGATATATTTTGACGGCCAAAGTATAAGGCTCCCGAGTAGTATGAATAAAAATTAAATTTGCTTTGTAATTAATTATAAAAACTTACTAGAATTATTACGGCCCTGTACCACGCAGCGCGCGCATCACATAAATATGTACTAACACTACCACATATGTTTTCCCCTCTACAAATCATTTGTGTCATCATCTCAGCAAATTTAATTTTTACTTTTTGCAGCTAAACTAAAGCAGATAACAAAAAAATGAAGAGGAACTTTTTTGTGTAGAATTTTTTTCTCTACAACTTTTACTTGAAACTTTTTTCTATTTCCTACCGTTATTAAGTAATTTAAAAAAAGGCATTTTCATTTATCCCTTTCCCCTTAATTTTAATCAAAATTTCTTTCATAATATCATTATTTAAGTATTAATGAACACATTTTTACTCATTGCGCCAAAACTGGTCAGATCATGGTTTCATTTAACTTTTTACTGGAGTATTATGGAAAGTACAAGTCTAGGTAAATAAATTGTATCAATTTCTCATTACGCGTAGGAGTTCGAAACAATTCTTTTTCTGATACAAAGGTGATTGTCAATTTTGTTATTTATGTGATAGGTCAGCGAACTAGCAAACGGATTTCTTAACAGTAAGAGATAACTGTTGTCTACACACATCATTGATGTTATAGGTGCGTTGCTGTTCTGTATCCTGCATGTTAGGCCTTTTTTATGGAGGTAAAGGCTGTGGTTTCCTTCTTTGAAAAGTTGCTACATACCACTCTACCAGTAGTACTGAGCTATGTAACAGACAGGCATGTAGTATATTCTTCTCAGTGAACCCAGATCAACACGAAGCAAAGTGATTATCGTAGTTTTTTTTACGATATTGGAAGTCTAATACGCAGACAGATTTCCTGATGGTAAGAAATTCACGTAACCTAGAGACACCAAAGGTGGTAACGGTGTGTTGCCAACCTGAGGCCAGGATGTTAGGCCTCTAGCGAAATTAAATTTACCGGCTACCTTAACCTCCAAACTGGAACACGTCAAGACGGTATGGCGGCAGGAATAGGTAAGGCGGTGGTACCAATCCAGGAGAGCCGCTGCTAAACTTTACCACCTACTCAGATGTCACGGTGTTAGTGACGATAAGCCTATGCTCGCCTGGCTGGAAGGCAGATAGTCTATTCTGCAAAGGAGCCCGGACCGAAACGGGGAAAAGTTACAAAAGTATATTATTATCGACAGCTATTTTTTAATTTGACGCCTGAGCAAAATTTTACAGCAAAGATTGCTTCTCCGTAACTTGATATTACCATTTATCTACAAGTTTAGGCGGAAATACAAATATTCATAATTATAGATTATCCCCGGTTTTGTTGTAAACATTTTTTATACATATAAACATTTATCTAACTTATAATTGTGAAATATGTGTGTCGTAGTCAAAACTCGTTATTAAACTATTTTTCATTCTAATGATTAATTTTTTTGATGATTTGAATGTGGAATTAATTTAAGTTACTATTATGCGCTTTTGTCTGAAATTTCTTTACTCAATAACTGACTCATTTGAGGAATTGATCGTCTTATGTGCTAAGCTCAATTTTTAAAATTACAATTGATTTTCGTGCTTAAAACTAAGAATGATTATTTTTTATGCTTTAAAGTATGGTTGTTAAAAAGCTCTGAAACGGTAACAATAAATTATCGGGTACTAGCGGCCGGCCCCTTCTTCGCACGAGTATGAAATATACATATAAACCTTTCTCCGATCATTTTATTTATTAAAAAAACTGCATCAAAATTCGTTTCGTAGTTTTAAAGATTTAAGAATACAAAGGACATAGGGACAGAGGAAGTGACTTTGTTTTGCACTATGTAGTGATGTTATTGTAGTCTTTTTATTGATTTCTCGTAGCAGTGTAGTCGTATCACTGTCTGTTTGTATTGTACTTACACGATTTTACTGAAAAAATCTGCAGTACCTTATGATTCAGTATATTACTAGTATCCTGATTTAAAACTCTACATTCAATATATATTATAATATATCCCTGATCATTATAAAGTATCAGTTAGTTCTTGTGGAAACTGATTTAAATATTTTTAGGCGCTGGTGCAGTAACAATAAGAAATTATATTATTGGTTCTTTCAGCTTATCTTTAGTCAGCACAAGGAAAAAAATAGTTTTAACCAGTATTGGTAGTCCATACATTTTATAAAACAAAGCCCCCGGACGTATCGCTCTGCCTGATTTCAAATGATTCTGACTAGTGGATGATTCTTAAAAAGGTTCAGAAGTATAGTTCGTTAAGGTTTTGTGTAAATTTTTTAAAATATGATTACATTTTACCGAAAAGGCTGCAAAATCTTTAAGAGTTAAGTAAAGACAAACAAACGTATAAGGAGATTTTTCCTTTCTTCAAGCGTAATAAAAAATGCCTCTGCCTACTCTTTCGGGGATATTGGCGTGAAGATACCTATTTTTGTTTGTATGTTTGTTTGTTTGTTACTCCTACACGGAAAAATTGCTGAACCGATTTTCATGTAATTTGACATACACATAGAGGGTTACTTGGATAGTTCTTATCCCGAAACAATGTTCCTATAGGACCACGCGGGCAACGTCGCGGGCAATAGCGAGTATGTAATAATACTGTAATTAATTTTATGTGTTAAGAAAGCGAAGAAGCACATGGTTTTCCTTAGAAGAGATCACACATGTGTAGTTTATAATATTGTAGATGTTAATAGAGGTTCCACGTTGGTAGTAAACATTGGTTTTCATCCATGTGGTACGTAGTTTTAATAAAAAAACGACGGGTTGCAATCCGAGACCGCCGGCAGAAGTGAAAACTTGAATATTAACGTTATGCATTTTTGATATTTTTGGAATGTTTAGGGAATAACTTTGCACGAATTGTTTTAATTATCAGTATAAAAGTACTATCTCTTATGTGATAAAATAAAATATTCATTTATTGCGCTATCGTATACAAACATGACAACTCGAACATTCGCGCAAGCGCCATGCGTCGTCTAAACGAAACAGCAGGCCCTGGGATATATTTTTGCCGCGTCATAGAAAGAGAGGGGTATACTTCCTTTCCCAGCCGCGCTGGCTGTTTACTCTTCACCTGACTTACGTTCGTTTCGTGTCCTGACGCGAGTTTAGAAGGTATTACCCATTCCAAAAAAGTGCGTAACGCCGCTTCAGAAGTTTTTACTTTAAAATCTTAATTCGTTTCAAAAAAAGTTTCACCAAGTGCATGATTGGGGCAAGAGAAGAAAGCAACAGAAGAACAAGCATGATTGGGGCGTCATTACAACCGTCTGGATGATGCTAAAGTCCACTGTGCAAGTCGATCGGGTACCCCACCATCCAGACCTGGACATGACACTTTCACTATGGACGTGACTTTCATAAGAACAGGTTAAAGGCTGTGAATACCTATTTGTACACATTGCAGCACTATACCGTAACTAGTATTTTAAGTAATGACAAATTAAACATATGCTCGCTTCTTACTAGCTACCTGGAAGTGAGGTAAATGATTTATTCTACACGGAATACTTGAACTAATCAGGGGTCTAGGGGTCAGAACTCTGCGATGCTATTAATTGTAGTAATACTTATTCTGTACAAGTGGATAACAATTCGAGTATACTGTCCATGTTCTTTATTAAGGTCGCTGACCCTACAGACGAATAAGATGGAGGACTTGTTCATAGGTGCAACTTTATCACTTTCAGCCAAGGATATTTAAAGGACTCCAGTTGAACAACCGCTCATAGTTAATACAAATTACAGGTGATGTAAAAGTCACAAAAGGCGAGCCTATCTCATATTACAGAAACTTCTTCTAGCCAACCCAAAAAATTAAATGGAAAAACTTTTACAGTTATGCTAAGAACATAAATATCAAAAAGCAATTTTCTTTAATTTAAAAAAATACATTTAATAAATGTTATTGATATCTACTAAATTTCTATAAATTATTAATAATGTTAAAAGTTATGTTGTTGTACCCGGTTGGCGAAAGGCATGCTACCTATCACATTGTGGGACTTGGTATCTTCGGCTAGTCGTGGGGGCCTTGGTTGTGCCTTTAGCTACCTCTTTGGGGATATTGGCGTGAAGATAAATTCAAACGTTGATAAAAAGCTTGTAAATATTATTTACTCAATCGTTTTAATTGTTGACCACTTTGTTAATCGAGCAGCTAGAGTACAATCATATCATCCAATCACGGGGCCCGAGTCTGATTCACGTTAGAATTTAGATGTTTGCATAACCGGGTCTGGATGTGTTTATATAATTAATTTTAGTGTTTATTTAAGTGTTTCTATGTTATCTAACACGTATATAACAATTATTATAATTTGCTTACTTCGGAGCTTACAATTTGTAAATTATCCGGGGGTATTTATTCATTTATTTGTTAAATTTCACTTCATTCAAATATTTTAGTAATTACTACTTTACTTTTCTTCTCTTTCTGGTACATTTTCTTCAACACATCCAGCAAACAGACACAAGTGCCACAACAGATTAAGCCAAATATGATATCCCTAGGACGACCGCTGAAGAAGTGGCTGTCAAAATTGAGCTACACAAATGAGATTCACTTCTGAACCTGTCTTTATTTTATGACCAAAGCGACCTAAAGATAACTATCGCAGACGTACAAGATATTTGTCTTGAAACTGTTTTACGAACATGACTCGAATATTTCTTAAAAATATTATACGATTAAAAAAAAGTAAAAACGAGGAACATCCTCGACATTAACAGCTGCATCTTCTTGAGTCTGTTGTGTCTTGAGCTTTTATCATATGTTTTGAGCCATAGTTAACATTAATAAAAGCATAAGTCTCGTCTCCACAGAATCAGTTATCCTTTCATGGGCCAAAGTATACGTTTTTACAATAAACTTCCCGAGCATATTAAAGACTTACAATTAAAGACATAAGTACTTATTTGTACCATTATATAAAAAAATTCACAAAATTTAAGTTGTGTGGTAACGGTTATTATAATATTTCAGATTATCTAGAAGACAAAAATGCTTGGTATTAATTGCTCCTCATACAATCTCTACAAATTAGTTATGTGTAATAACACTTTAGTAAATTTATTTATAACAAAAAAGACAAGGTCGCTAAGTTTCTTTTGCCGGATGTTCTTAGTGAGTCGATGCATTCCGATTAGGTGGTAGTTTTTAGAATTATACAGACGCATTACAATCTTTGTATAGATCTACGTTAATAAATAGATTTTGATTTTTATTACCAATGTAATTTTATTACACCAAGTAGTTTCCTAGACTAGATTGCGAATTTCGTTTGCTATTTGCTAGACTGAGGCATTACCTAAACTTAATGTTGCGTGAGATTAAGTCAATATTGCCTTTATTTTTTCATCAAGTTTTAATTCGCAAAGTAGGGCCTATAAGTTTTGAAGAAATAAATCTATTATACATTTTAATATGTATTTCTCATGTAATAGTAATGTAATAAACGTACATGAATGCGTCATTAACAGCAGGAAATATTAAAACATTATCAATTATATAGTATCAATTGATAGTGCTTTACCTGATTTTCAACCAAGTCAAGAAAAGGGTCAAGGTTCTCAATTTCCTTCATATGTTTATTTTTTTTTGTTATCCGATTACTTGACCAATGGAAACTGATTTTGATGGTTCTTTTTAGAAAGGTAGGTGATGATTGATTCATACAACCATGATCCTACTAGTGTTTTTGGAATTATACTTAATAGTGCGTAAAATACATACATTATTAATAAGTATGACTCAATGATTACTAGTTGGATATTGAAAAAAGTATGCTGAAAATTACGAAATGGTGATGTCATATTGCGCTTAGTAAATTAACATCAATATAAGCTCACGCTTTACATGTTGTATTATTTGCTCATACGTACAAGGTCAACGCTTAAGTTCTTATGGTACTGACGTTGTAACAAGTATACTCCAACGAAGCTCAATAAACTCAATGTTTGAAACAAATAATTATGGATTACGTATATAATCGTAGTTTGCATAGCCAATAACCATGGTGTTTATTTTTTTTAATATTTTGTAATTATTTAAAAAAATCAGTTGATATCGTCTTTTGGACTTATTGAACTGGTGCAATAAATCAACAATCTTATTGCTAGATTAATTTAACAGCAAGAGTTAGGGTTATTGCACCCTGACCAAAAATTGTTGCTTTTTAATATCATTTATATTTTCAGGTTCTAGGAAGCTGGCATGTTATCGCTAGATATCCCAATAACTACGAAGTTTCTGATTGTGGCACATATGATTTAGGAAGAAAAGGGGATAAATTAAAACTTACATATTTAACTACTACAACACTTCCAAAGGATTCGCCTCAATTTCTTGAAACGACCTTTGTGGTTCCTTCTGGAAACAAGGGTATTCCCTTGTAAAACATGAAGTAACATTTGGATGCATGTATTTATAAAATTTATAATGCTAACTGTCCCCGATGAACAATGAATGAATGAATCCGTTTTTTTCATTGAATCATTTAAGAAGAGGGGACAGTTACCCCCCCCCCTACCTAGAAGAGCGTTGACATAGAACTGCAACAGCTCACTGAATTTGGCCCCACTTTTTTTGAATTTTGGATTTTTTTTGTTTTTAATTGTTTGTTTGTCGTTAGTTCGTTAACGTTCGAAAGTAAAAATTGTTTCATCGTATTCGCAAGAAACGAAAGTTATGGCCATTCTAAAATGTGAATTTCATCTGTGATGAACTCATTTGGTGGGTACTCAGAATTGTGTATCTATAGGACATAACTACCCGCGTTAACGGGTTAGAAAGGAATTAAAAATTTCGCCACGGGACTTGAATCCTCAGTAGCTCAATTGGTTAGA
Organism: Calephelis nemesis; assembly: GCA_002245505.1. Classification (NCBI taxonomy): domain Eukaryota; kingdom Metazoa; phylum Arthropoda; class Insecta; order Lepidoptera; family Riodinidae; genus Calephelis; species Calephelis nemesis. Next base: position 42,844 of record NJDD01002475.1, read on the forward strand.
GCATTCGTCGGCTTGAGACGAAAGGTTACAGGTTCAAATCCTGTCTGGGGCGAAATTTTTTTTTCTTTAAAAATTTATATAAAAATTGTTTGTTCGTCTTTTATTTATTTATAATTAATTAAACAAATTCTCACCGTTAAATTAGCCCCCTTTACTAAATATCTCAATTTTTATCGTCCAGATTAATTAATTTTGATCAATTATAGTTTGTTTGATCACTATTGACGATTGTTCGATCATAAAAGTAATAAAATTCCTAATTACTAATTATTTTATATCTAATAAGCAAGCAAAAAAAAACTAATTGTCTATTTGTCTTCATACTTTATTATCGCCCTTGGGATGATTCAAAGGTACGTACTTGAATCAAACGCATAATTAAGGTCAAATGCTCTGTCCTACTAAAAAAGTGATGAAAAAGTTATTAATTGTTTATAAATTTAATTATTAACATGCGTACTCTTACCTACACAGCCCATTGATTTTGAAATTACTTCTCATATAAATCCGATATGTCTTTAGTACCTACTGCTGGCAAAGAAAGAGCAAAGGTTAATAGTCTTCATGAAATCACCAGAATTTTCATTAATATTAACAGATTCTTGGTCTTTATGATTAAATATTTTAATTCAAATTTAGATTTTAATTTATCCCCTTATCTTCCTAAATCATATGTACCACAATCAGAAACTTCGTAGTTAATGGGATATCTAGCGATGACATGCTAGCTTCCTAGAACCTGAAAATATAAATGATATTAAAAAGCATCAATTTTTGGTCAGGGTGCAATAACCCTAACTCTTGCTGGTGAATTAATCTAGCAATAAGATTGTTGATTTATTGCACCAGTTCAATAAGACCAAAAGACGATATCAACTGATTTTTTAAAATAATTACAAAACACTAAAAAGAATAAACACCATGGTTAATGGCTATGCAAACTACAATTAAATACGTAATGATCAATTAAAGCGATTGATTAAATGAATGAATTAATGAATAAATGGCAATCTTAGCCTCAGGATTTTAGCACATGATATAACTCGACTCAAGATCAGTTATTGGTAATCATAATAGTTAACATTCAACCAACACACCATATCTGAACCGAATCTCTTGAATCTTATTGTGTAAAGTATTGAGGATAGGTTGCAAGTCAGTATTTCAACCACGTTTTAGTCCGTGTTCTAAAATGAAATTCAACAGTACCGAACACGCGTGATCATCTTATTCTGGCCTTGCATTAGATCGGACATTATCAGAAGCCTGCGCTCTCTCAGTCATTGATAAACAAACACTCAATGCTTTTCTGTTGAATACTGTTGTTAACAATCGTAGTGTTTATGATTTGCAATCTTTTGATACTTGCTGACAGTATTTGAGGTCTCCGTAGCTAACGTAAACACCACTTTGAGGCATAAGTTTTACAATTCCTGGCAGATTGGTTCGATACCTCAATGTCCATTTTGTATCATGAGGATCATATTTCGATGTTAGAACAAAACGCGATGAGTTGCGTTTTTTCTTCGGTGGTTCGTTAGCATCGCTATTACTATGTTGATATTACTATGTCTCGGCAGTGTCAAGGATCGAAGTTCCTAAGGTGTTGTACATATCAGTCAGTATTAGTATCAGTAGCATAACGCAAAGTAGACCCCATTTGAGTGAAGAGGGTAGCGAAGTTATCCAACATTTGTTGCTCTAACTCAAGTTTAGAATACGTCTGGTGGTTCTTGGAGTTTTGTGCAGCTATCGGTCTTTCTGTACAGCTTCTTCCAGAAGTGATTCCAGGGTCGTAAAAGTTATTCGTTGTTTCAGTAGGTGCTTCATCTGCGGACATCTCATGATCTGAGATTACTTCATGATCGGTACCAATATCGGAATCTGAGTCTGCCCCGTGATGCGCTGATGGAGTTTCTTCTTTCATCCACTCATCTGTTTGCAACGTATTGTCAATTTCGCTTAGATGATTTTCATTAACAAGTGCACGTTTCACTATGATTTCCTTGAAATTGCTGTTCGTTCTGAAGATATTGGCTATGAGTTGTTGATAATGCTTGCCGTACCGAAATTAGAAGTTTTGTAAGAATGGGTGACAGCGTTCCTTTCGTGACTTGAAAGGTAGGTAGCCAAAAACAACCTGCAAGCGGTTGTTTTTTGGCTTGGTAGAGATGTCAACACACATTTTCGGTTTTTATGGTTGCCGTTGTGAGTCTTGCTGAGATAGCTGCGACTGTCTCTGTTGTGGAAGCTTGGAGATCTGATACAACGGACTGGACGGGACAATAGAATTTTGTCCAATAGATGGAGTACTCATTTTGATAGTTCGAGAGTTAGGACGTTGTTCATAATTGTTGCTCTCTGCAGATTTCCTTAGTAAGTTTTGTTCAAACTTTCGATTAGTCGGTAGATATTGATTCTGATAAGACGACGTATGATATTGTTGTTGAGTCGGCATTGATCGCGTCGATAAAGATTCAGTTTGGTCCATCAAATCCGATGAGTTCTGTTCGGTAATAGCCAAATTTTGTGCGATATTAATCGGGCGCATTCTTTCTCAACCGTTTTTTGAGTCGGTACCAAACGCCGTGCCTCGTTCATTTGTCTAAATAGCTGAGCAGAAATTTTTGGTGAATTTAGTAAGTGATGAGAAGTAGGTCCATTATTTAAGACTTCATCTATGCGAGATCCTTGATTATTGCTAGTCATCTCTATTGACGGGGCTACTGAAATTTGAGGTTCCCAGATCGGTTTCGGCTGTTCAGCTTGATTAGAGGGTACTTGCTGTTCTACAATACTGGTAGGCTGGACTTCTTCATCGTCGTCTATCACAAGGGCTGGTGTATCTGGTGTAGCTACATCTACGTAAGGCATACTGAATTCTTGATGCTCTTTTATTGGTAACAATTCTTGGAGGTTTTCATCTTTCTGCTGAGAGGAGCTAGATGTACCGTTAGAATCACTAACAGTTGTTCCTGACTGAGCAGATTTCATTGGTTGTTTGTCCCGTGCGAAAATCTACTGTTCCTGTCTTGAAGATCCAGGCTCTGCATCAGCGTCGGTAACAACAGCGCTAGATGACTGAGCAGCGTCATCCAGTTTCTTCCGTTTCCCATCAAGTTGTTTGTTTGGTTCTGGTAGTGCTGGTCGCTTAATTGATGTTTTTGGGAGTGTTTTCCGATGATTATCATTTAGTTTCGAAGAATGGTTTCGGTTGGCAACGCGCAATTTCTTGTTTAACGGGAACTTTGGTTCTGAGTCTGGAAATGAAAAAGCTGACTATTATTTCGAGAGCTTTAAATTTGAAATAAGTGGTATCTGAAAATAAATTTAGAATGAAAATTAAAACTTTAAGACTAATAAAATGATTTGATTCTCACCTGTCGTTTTTAATTCTTATTCCACCAAAGGTTCATAATCATTTCTCGTCGCAATCCAATATTCTGCATCTCCGTAACTATCTGAAAAATAATAATATTACTTTCTCTCAATTTCTGAGACTATCTAGGGTCAAATACCTATACTGCGGCAATACTGCGAACAACAAAATTAAATAATACATTGATTCAAACTCACCTGATTCATATTTGACGATAGCCACATAAAATCTCCACTCGTTATTGTGTCTTTCCTTCCTTTTAACGCGATCTCTGGTGTTGAAAGGATCTTCGTCTTTAGGGTACGCAACAACGGACTTGTGATACGGCGCATTACGTACTATCAGCCAAGTGGACGGCACGCATACGTAATCATCAATACCTTCAAAAGGCAAGTCTATGAACTGAACGACATAAAACGCTCGCCTATAGTTATTATGACGGTTCATCTAAAACAAAAAAAAATACTTTCGTAAATACAGAGTAAATCGATATCGTCAAAACAACGCAAAAGCGTGATTCTATAAATAACTATCACCCGGGTGGGCCCCATTGGTTCACAGACCTGCCGCGTGAAGTTTTCCATCGATTATTCTATCGTATCAGTATTTACGTATTGCTTCAAAAGTTAATGCTAAAACATACCATTTTGGTGCTTGTATCTACTTCATGTATGAATTCCAAATATTTCCATCAGTATCTCTTTTTCTTCGTGAATATATAAACCATTTTTTTTCTACTTTTTATCCGCTTAATCTTCGAATAGATAAGTTGTTACACGTCTAAAGCCAAAACTGGAACACAGACTACTTAGAGATACTACGTATCAGACTACCGACCACAGAACAATATTACTCACAGAGAAGAATTGTAACTACATAATGTACAATATATGCCAGTCTAACGAAATTAAAAACAAAAAAAAACTTTGCGTCGTAAATAATAGGGGAAATTGTTATCTCACTCCCTCTTTGCGGTTTCTCTTTTCCTCAAAGACATTTATGTCCTTTGAACATGTAGTTCTCTTACTAGTCTGTGGTTCCTTTGTGGACAGTTACTTTACTCGTTGGTCTGTGGTCATTTGGTGGGAAAGTTTGAATGTCATAACAGTGTGTTTTAGTTAGAAATTTAGAAATATTCATAAAATACCAGATTGTTGAGCTTTTCGTGATTGTATGTTTTAAATAACTTTGAATACATTTGAAATGCCGCCAAAAAAAAGATTTATTTCGTGCGAAATATGTAAATATCGAACGTGTCGACTGAACAAAGAAAAAAGAAGATTTATGGCAAAATTTACATTGAATGAATCCCGGTAAGCAATAAACTGTATTAAATTTTTATGTTATAACTATAATATAATGCAAAACATGCCAATTAGAATGAATTTTCTTGTTTCGTTTTGTTCAAAACGTCATTATATTTTGTATTGAGTAGTAGTGATGTACGTCCATATCGATAAACAATATTATACTCGTTACAAGTTTTTTTTATTTATTTAAAACATACATAATAAAGTAATATTTTCCATTTTTGAGAAGCAGTACCTACACTAAGTGTTGACTAGTGTTGTTGGTAGCGCTTCCACTTCCATTTAATAATTTTAAATTATTTTTACTTTACATAATTAAAATTGACTAACAAACGTGATAAAGTGTATGTGTGTGTGCTTGTGTGTGTTTTTGTGTGAACACATGCATCAGTTCACTATAATTTATCTTTACGAACTTTTCTCTTACTTCGAGACTGAGACTTTTTAACCAATTCAAAATTATGCTTTTAATTTCTTTAGAGTAAAAAAATAATGTCTAAACAGAATTGAACAAAAAGGATTGTAATGACGAATTACGAATAATTGCTGATTTACTTCTTTTTCATGAATAATTATAAAAAAAAAAGCAATTTATCGTAAAATATGAACTAACATGTTTTCAGATGCCGACAGTGGGTTAAGGCAGTGGGAAATAATGATTTATTATACGTTCCCATAGAAAAACTGCATTCATTAAAATATGTATGTGGCGCACACTTGAAAGGAAAGACTTTAATGCGAATCAAAGTCGACTGAAGATGTCTGCAGTACCAGCATTGAATTTGTGTACTAACCCGATTTTTGACGAGTTATTGCCAGAATTTCCATGTCACATCCATGCCACACATATAACAGCCGCTAAAAATTTTGAAAAATTGCAGACAAAGAATAAATCGGTTACTGGACCAAGTTACATGGGTAATATTATTAATATATCTTCACGCCTACATCCTCGAAGAGGCACAGGCACAACCAAGGTACTTATGACTAGCCGAAGACAATAAGTCACGCAATGTGACAGGTGGCAAGCCTATCGCCAGCCAGGCAACATATCCAATCTCGGACAACAACAAGTTTTACTTTTTTTGTTATTAACCTAAAATTTTCTTCATAATTATTTTTGACCTTATTATTTTGCTATTTACTTTTATATCTTAATTTTTTGCAGGGAATTAATTATGAACCAAGCTTAAATTTATCGAATCAGGAACTAAGTATCAAAACATTGTTACAATCACCTAAAAGAAAACATACATAAACCTGAAAACAAACATGTTTTGTTGCACAGCTTTTTTTAGCATTAGAGAGTGAACAAGCATGAAACCTTTTTGATGGTAACAAGCAATTGTAGCTGTTGTAAAGGGCTACTCCACCTTTTAGACAGAAACACAATAGTGTTACTGACGTTATTGCGACAGGAATGGGTAAGGTTATAAATCCTCACTCAAGCAAATTGATAACAGGGTAAAAAAATAGTTTATATTATAGTCTGTATAACAGAGTAATAAAGATGATAATTCAAGGTTCAGGCTTGGAGAACGTTAGTTCACATTTTTTAATAAGAGGACTAGAGATTTTGTAAACTTTCAGATTTTAAGCTTATGTTCACCTTTTATGAGTTTAATATGGTTAGCAGAATGACAACCTGTTATATATAAATATCCCAGACCAACACGAGACAAATTTATATAAACATTGAAGAAATTAAATTAAAAATCTTTACACTTTACAATTTCTTACAATTAATATTTTTATCAAATGAACATAATTGAAAAAATAAACATATTATAACAGTCAGTATATCTTTATTTCTTTGTTAATATAAAAATATGCACGGTAAAAAGTCTTTTTTTTTTTCCTTTTGTCCTTTCGTATTCATATTTGTCCAACGTTGCAGTTGTTAACTATTTCTTATTTATTGATTTATTTTATTTTAATAAACGACTATCCAGTATACGTTGGATTTAAATGTGAATACTGATCAGATCTAATAGGGATAAAATAAATTTGAATTAGCTTAATTTATACATACCACCAGCACCTATGACCTAAATTTTATCGATATCGATAAAAATTAATACATTGCCCAGCAGCTGTATTTTATCTGTGAGATTCGTACTTTCGTCAAAAGTGACATTTACGTGACGTTTAGTTGGTAACGGAGTGCGATGTAAACTGATTGTTTTTTTAAAGTACTAAGTCCCGTCTCTTAAAACGTAGTGATTATATTCTCTTTGATATATGCAACCATAGCCTTACACAGCTACGAGACAGTGGCGCTCTGTAGGTATAGCAAACAAAAACTACTAGGAACGGTTTTTTTATATGATTAATATTTAATTACTTTTTAATTGCTTGACAAAAAAAACATATTGCCAATAAAATTTAAAAATCACAATATCGTTTATTCAACTAACAAAAAACACTTATAAACGCGAAAGACACAATAACATAACAATAAGTAGAAATTTTAGGGGCAACTCAATTTCTTATCAAATAAGGCAATTATGTCATGCATAGAAAATAATAAATAAAACAGAAATTGTTTTTACAATTTAATTCTTAACGTTTTAACATTTTATCAACAGTTTTGGTCCCCCGTGTTGGTCCGGGTTCCTTTGTAGAATAGACCATCTGCCTTCCTTTGCCAGGCAGTTCATAAAAGGCGAGTATAGGCTTCCCGTCACTAACACCGTGACATCTGACTAGGTGGTAGAGTTTCGCTGCGACTCGCCCGGATTGGTACCACCGCCTTACCTATTCCTGCCGCCATAACGTCGCGACGTGTTCCGGTTCGGAGGGTAAGGTAGCCGGTAAACTTACTTTTGCTCGAGGCCTAACATCCCGGCCTCTGGTTGGCAACGCACCATTACCATATTTGGTGTCTCTAGGCGGCGGGAATTTCTTACCACCAGGAAATCCGTCTGCTTGTTTGCCTTGCAATGTCATAAAAAAAAAAAAAGTTTTTTGTGTCTGATGCAAATGCAAGAAAACAGTAGGAGCAAGTTTAGAAATCTGTTATAAATCACATTCATGTCTTCATTTGACTTTTAAGTACGATCTTTTACGGACATTATAAACAAAATTCACCGATTTCACCATTCTCTAAAAATCACTAACAAGGTAACCTAAACAGTTTACTGGTGTAATTATAATACGTCGAACGTCCTTTTGTAAAAAATATAGACACTTGAAACCAGTAAAAACACTGTAATCTTTAACTTGGAATTATGCTGCAAAATCGCTACTCACTTAACACAAAATATCGTCATATAATATATTTATAATAAGGGCGTGTTCGGATTTCAAACAAACTGGCAGATCACAGATCTGACCGGTTATGTAAAATAATAATAATATAAATATAAAAATCAGCAATTACTTAAATAATTGAATAATGAGCTATTTATTAAAATATAACGAATATATTATAAATATCAATCTTTGAAAAACACTTGTACATATTATACAATTATTTTTGGAAGTGCAGCCTATAGCAGCACATCCACATGCAAACATTTTGTATGTGTTAAGTGCGAAATTACGTCTAAACGAGAATCAGGATCCTCCTGCCGACTGACGAACAAAAATTTAGCTTGTAGTATTGTACTCTGACAGTTTTTTTTAAATACGAATGGCACATAGGCAAAAGTTTAAACTTGCTATGCCTATTTCCCCGCTTAAAAATAGCTGCCCGTTTTGAACAATTTTAATATTTTATTATTTATAAGACTAGATTCTCAATACAGTTTTGCTTGCTTTCGTATCGCATACATAGTAGTAAGAACTTATGACAGTTGAAAGTTAACACGGTTGACGTTTTGATGCTTCAGGCATATCCCACTTAACTGTCACTGCGAGCAGACGAGTGCAACCACTGCGATTCATAGCCTTTGTCAAGGCTGTTGTGACTTGCCCACTGCCGTAGTGAGTATCTATTTATTTAATAGGACGATTAAAGTTTAATTACATATTATCATAAAGTCAACAAATGTCTGCCCTCCACCATCCAAAGTTGAAGCAAGACCGTCGAAAAGAGAAAAACGTACGTAAGGCTCTACACCAACACACACGTAAGGACTGTTGCCACAAATGACAGGGGCTCACAGGGTCTCTCGCCTTGTAGGTTGTTTTCCCCCGGCCGCCAAGGGGGAAGGGTCATCTTGACGTCCTTGAGAAATAACAAGCCTTTTACGTCCACACCCTACCCATATCTCACGCAGCGGACGCGCTGATGCCTGCCTTTGGGCGGCAGGCCGCCATCCTGTCTCTAGTCCCGCGCGCGTAGATACCTGTGCAGCCGGCTGGGCACTCGCGTCCGCCGACACCCACGCCGCTGGCCGCAGTCTCACGTGCGTCGGTACTACCGCGTCCCAGCAACGCATCGTCCCCCTCACCCGCTTCTCGGGCCGCCTATCCGTCCGCTTGCTCGGACAAGACTCTCGTAGATGTAGACGAGTACATGAGTACTTGTAACGATTCAGCTTCGGACGACGGCTTCTCCACAGCCCAAAGAGGTCTAATCACAACAAAAAGGCCCGGGGCCGGAGGGTATCTCGAATCAATAGTCAAGTAATCGTAATCAAGTACTTTCCGTTCTCACTCATATACCTACTTATAAAAATCTTCAATATGTTACTAGCAGGCAGTACTTTTCCTGACGGGTGGATTTTTTATGAATGGCTAATTTGTTGCTAACCGCGAGGTTTTTACTACTTCACCGTACTATTTTGGGCCGACAAAGTGCTCAGCCCGAGACTTTATTTAAATGGATTGGACTGTTCCCTACAACATCAGCAATAAGCGTAAGAGAGGTCTTCGTCGCCAAGACCGGCGGCGATGGTGTAGAGTGATGACAGCGTTTGCCGCGGTTAATGGGTCCAGAGGATCAAATAACACGTGGCGGGGTCTTCGACGATTGGTAGATGCGTTCGCGGCCGGTATGTAGTCACATGCGGGCGCTAACGCCGGGCTCGGGTGGGCAGCCGTTATATTCCTATATCCTCGAAGACGTAGGCAGAGGCACAGTCAGGGCACCCACGACTAGACGAAGACACTAAGTCCCTCAATGTGACAGGTGGCAAGCCTATCGCCAGCCGGGCACATTTCCAATCCCGACCAACATTTTTGAAGTTATACTTCTTTTGGCGCGCTTGGGAAAGATGGCCGCCATACAAATTTAAAAAGGTAGATTTTTAACGGTTTGAGATTGAGATTCGCTTCAATAGTGAATATTGCTTAGTGTTGCCTGGGCTTTTTGGTTTTTTAATCGGGGGCGAAGATTTCGAAATTTTTATTAATTTTCAAATCCAAGATGGCGACGGAAGTTATAATTGAAAAAACGCCACGGAAGTCCTAGCGTAAAAGTTGTTTCTGTGTAAGAAGGATAGCACAAATTTTGAAAGTAATAAATAAATTGTAACATCTGATATACCACGATCTGGTAAAAAGTTAGTTGACGGCCAGCCTAAAATAAAAAAAATTTGGACGATCTAACTACCATAAGCTACCACCTTTTCTAAGCCTAGCCAGTCAGGAGAAGAAACGGCGAAACAAACTCCTCGGCAACGAAGAATATAATAATTATTTGCTATGAAATTAGTTTTAGGAAAATAATTATCTATTAAACTTTTCTGCAAAAAAATCATTTACACTATAGTAAGCTTTATCTAACAACAAGTCAACTTAGGAGGATGAGGTAGCCAGTAAACTTACTGTAAGGCTTCAACCTAACTTCTCGGACTCAGATTGGCAACGTACCATTACCAGATTTGTTGTTTTTAGGCAACGTAAAATTCTTATCATCAGGAAATCCGTCTGCTTCTTTGCTTTCCAATGTCATAAAAAAGGCGACAAGTGCAAAATGCATTTACCTTGATGGTGAGCAGTAAAGGTAACCTACTATAAACACCAAAGTGTTAATCATGTTATGCCAACCCAAGGCTGGGATATTGCACGAGTAAGCGTAGGTATGTGCTCCTACACCTTTTTATACACTCGGAACACTTCAATAGCAAACACTGGCGTTATATCAACAGGATAGAACGTAAAGCGTCGAATTCTAGCCCATAGTCCTATAAATAAAATAAGAAAAGACAGATGATTTTCTTATACCGAATCTTCTCAGAAAGAAACAACACATGTTTCTTCGGTTAGTCGTGAGTATTTTCTAACAACGAATCTTCTCACAAAGAAAACAACTTAGTGCCTTCGCCAAGTCGCACTGGTAGTTTCCTTGCTTAGCTCTTCAGGGTTATGGGCGTAAAAATACCAAAATACAGTGTCTACCAATATTTATTAATAATGAAAAAATATGAATAACAAAAACTGTAGTGAAAATAATCTCAGTTCAAAATATTCAATATGTGTCAAACTGTTGTAAAATATCTAAAGCTAAAACCTTTTATTTTAACCTGCCAAAGGCTTCCGAACCACGCCAGCTTTTACAAGATTTAAAAAACACCGAAGGACAATGTAAAAGTGATTACGATGGAAGTGTGCTTCAGACAGAATGCAGAAAGTTATTGTGAACACAAAGAATAGTGAACACTGGCTGGAATTACCTAGGGGACCTTTTTGTATTGTTCTTGGGAACACGCGCAGTTCGCAGGCACCAAGATTACTTCCTTTGTTGCCCGTGTTACTACCAATGTTATTACCAGTAGTAAGATGGGTAATTTTTTTTCCATTTTTACTACTGCAGTTGTAAGTTGTAAGAAGGGAAATACTAAATTGCCCATCTTACTACCAAAGAACTATAGTTGTTACACGGGTAAATTATTTGCCGTTATTACTACTGCAGTTGTAAGTTGTTAGAATGAAAATATTGTGTTACCCGTCTTACTACTACCCAATTGTAGTTGTTACATGGGTAACTTGGTAGCAAAGCTGTTGTAAGCAAAGAAATATTAAATTGTCTGTGTTACTATCTTAAAAATAAACATTTTCCATTTTTAAGACACAATCTAAGAATCAAGTCGTACACAAAGTGATTAATTTCCTGGGCTATGATTGATAGAGAGATAAAAACAAAGGAATCAAGCTTTCTTATTTAAAAGGTCACAAATAACAAAAAATAATACGAATAATTCATACGAACTTTTATTTTATTTTTAATTTTTTTAACTTAATTACGAGTATTAATAAAATGAATGCTATTTATTTTGAAATGACAAACATAAATGTATTTTATGCACCAGCCCCAAGCAGCGTTTCCCTGGGTAAAAGCGGTAATGCTGCTGGGTAAAACATAGTATGATTACATTTTTTTTATAACGATAATGTATATTGTAATAAAAATAAAGAGTTAACTTATGTAAAAGCAAACATATTTGCACATCACAATGTAAAAAAATATGCTGGTGAAAAGTGAAAAAAATGTTATTCTTTCTTTTCATTGCATTTCCCTATTTATAAGCCAACTGAGTAGCTATACATTAGTAGCAATTTCAATCGAGAGGTAAATAATAATTCATATATATAGTAATAGATCATGTAACGATATCAAAATACTACCTTTTCTGACGTAAACTTTGTTTTGTACTGTTGCCCGCGGCTTTGCCAGCGTGATGATATTATTTAGATATGTTTCTTTAAAGTGTCTAAAACAATAATTACTATACCAAATTTTGTCGAAATCGAACATTATTATTTTACGTCATAAGAGTGCGGACAAGCACATGGCGATGATAAAATAGAACCGTGATCCATAGACGCAATAAACATTATAGTGAATACCTTGACAAGGACCTAATGAAAGAACTGGGAGGTTGCTGAATGATCATACTTTTTAAAAGTTGACTGTAATTGTGTTTTATTATATTTGGAGTTTGCCTAAAGCACATCAAAATGTGTACGATAGTGTGTGTTTATCGTTAGAAACGTAAATATCGTAAAAATTGGTTTGTCGGGGGTTTCTTGAAAATTTTTGATTTTAAGATTATGGATTATGTGTCGATATCGATACTTTACGTTTTTTGGACAGTCAGTTTTTAGTTATGTCAAATGGCAGCCATATTGAGTAGCCAGCGGCAGGCTTTTTTGGTAACTATTTCATGTCCACATACTTAGAGGTCAATGGGTATATATCGTAGATATGGCGCGAACGTGTTAATATTTAATCTATGTTTTTTTCTACTCGCCGCCAATATATTTTTTAACTTTTATTTCTTAATTTCTATTACAGTTTTGGCGGTATTATCATTTAAAAGCTCGGTGAAGTTGCATAAAATCGCGAGATTAGCAACAAATTAGTCATTAAAATATATGTCGTTTAATTGTAACTAGACAATTAGTTTTTACTACTATATTGAATTTTTGCGATTTCTTTGATTTCAGTGTAAGTCATTCATCATTACCTTATCTATTTTATTTTTTCAACATTCTACATGGTTTATTTCATACATTATGTCTTAGGATACTATTAGTATTTTAATGTATAATGATATGTATTTTTTTAATTCTGCAATAATGTTTTATTGTGTATGGTTGTTAAAATATTACGAAATTAAAATTATTTTAGATACATGAATTTCAAATGCACCGAATATTTTATCTACGAAATAAAGACAACGAATTGTAATGAATTATCGTACTTAGGATAAACATATTTTTATAGGAAAAAAAAATTGTGTGATCATTATATAACATTTATCTGTTCAAAAATTAATTTTTATGATATTGGAAGGCAAACAAGCAGATGGATTTCCTGATGGTAATAAATTCACGCCGCCTAGAGACTCCAAAGGTGCTGATGGTACGTTGCCAACCTGAGGCCGGGATCGGGGGGTCGAGCAATAGTAAGTTTACCGGCTACCTTATCCTCCAAACCGAAACACGTGATTTTATGAAGGCAGGAACAGCAAAACTCTATCACCTTTTCAGATGTCACGGTGTTAGTGACGGTAAGCCTATGCCCGCCTCTTACAAGCTGCCTAGCGGGAAGGCAGTTGAACTATTCTGCAAAGGAACCCAAACCAACTCGGGGAAATATTACATTTTATAAAAATATCGTCAACTTATACAGAAAGTCCTTAGACATTCCACGTTGTTATTTTCCTTATTCATATTTTTAGTGAATGATATTTCTAAACAGCTATACGATAAATTATAAAAAAGGTGTGTGTGCGAATCGCACACGATAGAAGTGAAACTTCAGTAAATCGACAAAAGAATGAGATGAATGTATATAATCCATTGACCTCTAAGTATATGGACATGAAATACCTACGTAAAAAGCCTGCCGTGGGCTACTAAATATGGCTGCCATTTTTATATTATAAGGCTGTCCAGAAAAAGTAGAGTACCTACATGATCTATTAGTGACGATTGATAGTTAAGTTTAGGCAAAAAGATAAGAATTATTATTTACTTACCGAAAGAAATTGCAACTATCACCTTACTTTGTGCTTCTCAATTGACTTATACCTAAATAGAGATGTAATTACACGAAAGAAAGAATATTTGTTTACTTTGCGCGAGCATTTATTTTACATTGTGGCGTGCAAATATGTTTATTCTTTATATAAGCTAGCTCTTTATATTTATTACAAAATACATTAACATTACAAAAAAAATATCAGATTACATTCAAACCACTTTCTTTACTTTTAAGTGAACATTTGAAAGAGTTCTTATTAAACTAGACTGTGATTGATTTTTTCAGTGACAATGGTATACATTCTTATATTGTCCAAATATAATTTTCTGCGAAGGTAAACTAAAATCGACAATTGTAATAGTATATCACTATAAAAATTGAACACTAAACATTGATTCTTGGCAAACATGAGAACTGTCATGACGTCACTTTAAATCGACGCCAAAATGAGCATAGACAAAAATGTCGTTATCTCTTTCGGCGTACATAATATCAACATTTGTTAAAAGAGACGAGAGATGTTGTTAAGTTATATGTCGATTCCAACGGTAGTTACGCAACTAAATTTGCTATAGAACATTGTTGCACTTCTTTATATTATATTCCTAGTTCTATGATGTAATCCTACACATTACTGTATTTGTGTCTCTGACCTGTTGTTTTTTCCGTTGTATCCGGTTTAAAATCACAACGATTCGAAAGAAGTTTCACTTCAAAAATATTTTAACGGAATTTTTGTCCCTTTTGTTTAACAAAAGTTGCTAAAAAGCTTAAATACTTCAAGCTGTATTTAAAATAGTTAAAATACGACGGATTTTAATAAGTCGTTTAACAACACTTTGTAACTTAAAAGTTCACTTTTAACGATTTTAAGTGTTAAAGCTGCCACGGACCGGAATTAGCACATTTTAAAGTAGATTTTAGTCCCACTCTCATTTTCTATGCAAAGCTTTTGAGCTCGACCGGAAATAAGGCTCTTGTTGTAAATACTTTTGACGAAATATATTATTTTTTATGATTTCGAAATTACTACTACAAGATTATTTTGATTTTTAACTATTTGAGTTTGGTGCTGCTTTCTTTACATAAATACTACATTAACATTATATAAATATTGGGTTTGAATTTTGTGTTACTCAAACTGCGTATAATAATCATATATATCTGTTTAAGTGATGACACAGAACTTCGAAGAAGTGACCCTCAATATCGTTAGCGGAGAAATCCAGCAACAAATGTTCATAAAAAAATCAGGCGCATGAATAAACAGGCTTAAGTTAAAATTTGATATGATATTTTAAGTTAAAATTTGATATAATATTGATGTAACTTATTTCAATTCGATTCTTTTATTCTTATTCTAAAGCATTAATAATCATGTTTTTTATCGTTATATAGTTATAGTGACATTGATTATAGAAGAAGACGTGTAATTCAAGGAAGAACGATTATTGTGACATTGATGATAAAAATATCACAGGTTAGTGAGTCATTCGAACTCAGTTTTTTATAATTAATTTCGTATTCATATTTAGTAACAGTAAATT
Organism: Calephelis nemesis; assembly: GCA_002245505.1. Taxonomy (NCBI): domain Eukaryota; kingdom Metazoa; phylum Arthropoda; class Insecta; order Lepidoptera; family Riodinidae; genus Calephelis; species Calephelis nemesis. The sequence goes on from NJDD01002475.1 coordinate 58,459, forward strand.
TTAAAAATGTTACAGGTATAGTGCACACGTGAAATATTCATGAAAAATATAGGGTATTGTGTATTTTTTCGATGCTATCAAATCTCATTCGATGAGCTTGGGTAAATTTCGCCACTGCTATATCTAAATAACCTTACATTACTTATAATGGACTACTGAGTACTTTAAACAATTTAAGGCCAATTTCATACAATTTTATGATGACTTAATGCAAGTCCATTTAACTTTGCTTATGACAGACGTTAACGGCTACGCCAAAATTTAAAAAAAGTAGATGCTCTCCACCGCAGTTCCGTCTCTGAAATACATCGTTAGTAAACCATATAAATATCTTAAAAATATTAGGTTATGTTTTATATTATATATTTTCTGTGTTGATCCGGGCTCCTTTGCAGGATAGACATCTGATCTCGTAAAAGGCAAGCATGGGCTTACTCTCACTATCACCGTGACATCTGACTAGGTGGCATAGTCTTGCAGCGACTCGCCCGGATTGGTGCCACTACCTTACCTATTCCTGCCGCCATGACGTCGGTATTTGCCGTTGACGTGTTCCAGTTTGGATGATAAGGTAGCCGGTAAACTTACTTTTCCTCCAGGACTAATACCTCGGCCTCAGGTTGCCAACGAACTATTACCACCATTGGTTGTAATTCGTATGCTTGTTTACTTTCCAATATCATAAAAATGAAATAAAATAAAAATATATCTGCGTGCTAGTTTGAAACATGTACTTGTATTAATAACATTATATCGCATACTGTCGAACCAATACCTAACCACCGGACACAGGCTTATGGCGCCGGATTTACATCTTAGTCCACTTAGGAAGACATTATCAATCTATTACGTCGAAGGAAACATTGTTTTTCATGTTGGGCGTAACTTGAATATTTATAAAATCATTTAAGCAATGTTTGCATGAACGTTATGTGCTTTTTTGCATAATTTCGTATATACAGGGTAACTTTGAAAGGATCGGCCAAATTTCAGTATTAGGGGTACAGGCTTTCACAGAACATTAACTTGTATATTACCTTTTATATTACCTTTCAAATTAAATAATTGAATAACAATAAAGTAAATATTAAAGGGTATTAACGACAAACGTAATTTTTAATAGATAAATGACAGTACGGAACCATTCGTGCACGAGTCCGACTCGCACTTGAACGGTTTTTTCCGTATTCTTAACAAATTCATTAATAAAATACATCACACATTATTACTAGTAAGATTATTGGTATGAGTAACAATTAATTCCAAGCACTCTTATCTGATAGATATTCCACAATGATATAGTAACCTTCTTTATACAATTTCACTTTGACACATTTTTTAAATTTATTTAATGGCAGGTCTTTCATATAATCGGGAAGTTTATTGTAAAGTAAAGTATCTTCATGCCCATATCCCTGAAGATTTAGGCAGAGGTACAACCAGGGCACCCACGACTAATCGAAAACACTAAGTCCCACGATGTGATAGGTGGCAAGCCTATCGCTAACCGGGAACATATCCAATCCCAAGCAATATTTTTTATTAGAAAATTGAAAAAAAAAAAAAAAACAATTTTTTTTTGTTGCCCGACCTGGGATTCGAACTTTGGACCTCATTCCAACACCTGAACCGCTAGACCACAGAGGCGATAAGTTTATTGTGAATAATTATAATAAACAAAATATACTTTAAAGCTGTCTTTCTTGTTGTTAGTTTATACAAATGTTTAGAAGTCAAATCACCGACTGTACCAAAACCAGTTTTTTATTAAATATTCAAAAACTAATTAGTTACCTTTATGATAAACAATAAAATACTTTTTTGTGTCCTTTCAGAATTTAATGGATGTATCCATTGCGGTTTCGGTTTGGTTTAAAAGATTTTCGGTTTGTCTCATTCAATGGCCAAAACCCGACAATTGTTTTGGAATTGCTTAGTACCGAATTATTATTTCTTTCACACTTATTGAATGTAACCCCAACGTAAGCAAATTATATGCTTGTATTTTGGGTGTTAAATACTTAAATAGATATCAGAATAAACTTAATAAACACCCAGACCCGGAAATGTAGACATCTAAATATTCGTCACACAAATGTCTGCCCCCGGTCGGCAATCGAACCCGAGCCTCGCGGATGATCGGTGTAGTTAACAGTATACGCTAGCTTCTTAACCAACGAAGCGGTCAAAAACGGCGGAGACGGAGAAATGACAACGAAAAGAAAAGTCGTTTGTTATTAGCTAGATATATTAACATTATCATATTATTTATAATTTAAGCTTAGTAAAAATGCAAAAAGTCGACTTTGGTTTCAATGGTAACGTCGCGTCGCCTAACGACCGGTATTAATAACCTGTCTAAGATAAGAGATAGGGCTACTTTAGATCGGTTAAAAGGCAACCACTGTTATTTTTAAATGATTACCAAAAATATCTTAGCAACAAACCTCTATAGGGGCTATATTTATCTGTATATAGGTTATTAACGTTGGTCGTAAATACACAAAAATTGAGATTTTGCGTCATCATATCCTAACTTGGTAGCAAGGAGGCCACTTCAGAAGTACGCTTTCAAAAAAAATAAGTCGGTTTACAAATGATGGAGAAACTTAACAACATACATAAAATATAGGAATCGAACGTATAATCCTCCTTTTACTAAAGGCGGTCAAAAACTTCTCTATCTCAAGCTTCAGCAAGATACGTCATGCGAATCTAACCATTCCAATCTGGAAGTATCTATATCTTTGGATGTCTTCAGGTAATTATCTATAGCTGTTTTAACATCATCTCCATAGTTTTTCGATCTCGTCACTACCCACGCATATTCTGTAAATAAAAAAATACATATATATATCCCCAAAGATTATTTTCACGCCCTTATCTCCGAAGTGGTAGGTATAGGCACAACCAGGCACCCACGACTAGCCGAAGACACTAAGTCCCACAATGTTACAGGGCAAGCCTATCGCCAACGGGGCACATATCCAATCCCGGGCAACATTTTTTTTATTAGAAAATTGGAAAACCCAAATTTTCTTTTTGTCACCCGACCCGGGATTCAAACCCGGGACCTCAGGAAGCCAAGTCCAACAACTGAACCCCTAGACCACAGAGGAAATTACCCAAAAAGGTAGGCAGATACACATTCAGGGCACCTACGACCAGCCCAAGACAGTAAGTCCTATAATGTAATAGGTGGCAAGCCTATCGCCAGGCAGGTACATATCCAATCCCGGCCTACGTTATTTTTTTTTTAGAAAATTGAAAATACAATGTGCATTTTGCGATTTTTTTTTGTTACCCGACCCAAGGTCGCACCCGAAACCGTGCTCTCGTCGGCAATCGAATCCGAGTGCCGCAATTAGTCAAAAAAGGCGTGCACGCTTAGCCCCTGTCCAACGAGGCAGTTAAATAAGCTGTTTAATAAATTTTAGTGTGAATAATTAAATTTAATTTTATATGTAAAAACTAAAAGCAATTATTTTAATATTTACGTATTAAAATAAACTCAAACTGTTTGATCTCACAGAGGCAACCACACAATTTTAGTTTTTTTTAGTGGTCCGGCGTTGACTATATAAGATCGCAGGTTCGATGCCGGGTCGGGTAAATCTAAATGTGTTTTTACAATTTTTGACTTTAATACACTTTGCCACATTAACACAGAGACGACTAGATGGTTTTTTACATAGTTTAAATGTATACAAAAGAACGCAAATGGATAATGAAATAAAATAAAATACATATATTTTTAAGCTTGTAAAAATATATGTATAGTATTATATGTATGTTCCCCCGTGTCGATCTAGGCTACTTTGCAGAATAGACCGTCTGCCTTCCTGCCAGGCAGCTCGTAAAAGGCGAGCACAGGCTTACCGTCACTAACACCGTGACGTCTGAGTAGGTAGTAGAGTTTCGCAGCGACTCACCTGGATTGGTACCACCGCTTTATCTATTAGGTAGGTAAGGTAGCCAATAAAATTACTTTTGCTCGAGGCCTAACATCCCGACCTTGGGTTGGCAACGAACCATTACCACCTTTGGTGTCTCTAGGCGGCGTGAATTTCGTACCATCAGGAAATCCGTCTACTTGTTTGCCTTCCAATATTGTAAATAATATACAAATTACCGTTAATGGTGTTAGTTTCTTTGTTATATTTGCACTCAACACCAATATAGTATTTTTCATATTCCACAGCGACGATGTCTTGAAGAATGGTTAGAATTTTTCTTGGGTCTGTATAATAAAAATTGAATTATCAATAAATAAATTAATAAATATTGCTGAACAAGTTACACATCTACACCAAAGTAAGCAAATTATATTATGATTGTGTTATAGGTATTAGTTAACGATACTAATACATAGAAATACTTAAATAGCTTTAAAAAAAACAGCTAGACCCGGAAATGTTATCACATAAATGTTGCCCCCGTCGGGAATCGAACCCAAGCAATGCGGTTGGTCAGTGCAGTTAGGCGTGTACACTAGCCACTCGACCACTTGATTTTTTTAAATGAAGATTAGAGTAGCCGGTAAGCTAGGAGAATAGGCCTAACATTCCGGCTAAGGGACGCACCTATAACATCTATGATGTGTACAGACAGTGATTGTCTCTTGTCACTAGAAAACTTGTTCGCTGGCCATTTAAAACAAAATACAAAACTCAAAATTAATATGTAATGTAGATTTATAATAATGGGCATGATGACAGATTTTGGAAAACTGTTGTAAAAATGCTGACCCAACTACGTGTTACGATTATAATATTTTGGAAATACAGATTTTTATTAAAAAAGTAGATTTTAAATTACAAGTATAAAATTTTCACAGAAATGCTTCAGTGTCATATCGTTGATTGTGACGTCATGTCTTGGAATATATTTTTTTTAATTTGTTCCTTTCTTGGAACAGGCTAAGATATTTGCAATACTGCCTCAAACTTCATGTTATACAAGGTTTTTTCAAATTAGTGCTCAAAATTGAACCTGGATTTTGCACGTTTATCTAAAATATTAAAAAAAAAACTAAAAATCAGACTTAAAATATACAAACCATAGCACTTTTAATGTTAATATGAAATTTTACGTGCAAAAATGTAATGACCTTGCAAGATGTATAGATGACAGCTGAGATCGCGGTTTTTTTAGCAAAAGTAACTAAGTTTTTAATTTAATTGTTCACATACATACTAAGTATACTTTATTTAATACAACCCTAAGCTTATTACATATATTTAAAATCAGTTTTTGTGCCATGTTAATAAAAGATGGTAACTGTTTTTTATAATAATTGAATTTTGTGAACATTTTGAGAAAAACCAATAATTTTGTGGGCATTTTGCACATTAGTGTATTATATATTCCCACGTTATCGCCAAAATTCGTAAGTAAGGCAGCCCCTGCATTTCTCAAGACCATGACATGACTTGCAATGACGAATTATGACTAATTTTGAATAATTCAAGCCCTACTTTGCTTAATTGGGCAACGATGCAAACTTAAACTTGAATACGGCAAATGCTAATGCCCATGCATAAAATTAAAAAAAAAGATAAGAGCAAAAGAATATAAATGAACTTGTTTGCTTACATGTGACGTCATCGAGATGATGTTGGCTTTTAGAACAGAATTGCAGTTCGTCGTGTTTCGTGGAAAAATTTGATTAAAATGTAAATTAATCTCAATAAATAAAACATATGGTCGTTTTAACACGTTCAATTACATGGCTGTGTATTTTAGAATTTTTTAATGACAATCACGTCCATTGTTCTAATTTTGTGTCGCAATGGAGCAACAATAATTTATATTTTTAAAAAATAGTTGTAGAAATTGAAAGGATGCTGTATAGTGACAAAGAATACTGTTTAGAAAATAGAGTTGCAGAGATATAGAGATAAAACTATGTTTTTGTTTTCGCCGTTTTAACGTTCAAGAGCTTAATTGATATGTAACAACAACAGTTCACAATAAAGTACTTAATTGTTATTAACATAGGATAATAGTATAGTTGTTCATATACAATAATACAAACTTGAAAGCTTGCTTGTATATATAATTTAAATCGTCTACGTGCTCTAATAGCGTCTAGACTCTAAACGTCGTCCAGTGTTTGGGTTGAGGTATGTAGTATGATGGTATAAGGGTCTGTGTTGTGTAAACTGGACTTGATGAAGTGACGGGTTCAATCCCCAGGTAGGAAATAAAAAAGTGTATTGTCAGTTTCATACTAATAACAAAATTGTCCAGAATTGGCTATAGGTTATCTACCATAAACTTTGTGGCTTTAGAGAGTCGGTTACCTTCTAGACTAATCATAGATGTCATGGTTTTACCTATGAACTATCTCTCTGGAGACATGAGCGCGAAGGTATTTTGTTTCATAATTAACTACATCTCGGGAACTAGTAGAAAACCTAAACCAGATGGTTTAGGTTTTTTAATAATTAATAATTTTTAATAAACTCCAATGTTGAACCTGGTATAGTAGTGTCTGAGACAGGTTAAAAACATTAAAAGAATTCTCTAGTTTATATCTAGCAAGCACTTACCGCCAATCGCCATATTAATAAACACAAAATAAAGTACTCCAAAGTTCGACCTGGTATTATAGTCTTGATATATACACTATGTACCAAACTAAGTTTTTCCCCATGTTGGTCCGGGATCCTTTGCAGAATAGACCATCTGCCTTCTAGCCAGGCAGCTCGTAAAAGGCGAGCATACGCTTACCGTCACTAACACCGTTACATCTGACTAGGTGGTAGAGTTTAGCAGCGACTCGCCCGGATTGGTACCATCGCCTTTCTATTCCTGCCGTCATAACGTCATGACGTGTTCCGGTTCAGAGGATAAGGTAGCCGGTAAACTTACTTTTGCTCTATTCCTAACATCCCTGCCTCAGGTTGGCAACGCACCATAACCACCTTTGGTGTCTTACCATCAGGAAATCCGTCTGCTTCTTTGCCTTCAAATATCATAAAAAAAGTTTACTCTTTGTTTATTAATAAAACAGTAGTAGCACTAGTTACATAGTTACTTACTTCCATATGATATTTCATGAAGTACTATTCCCTTATCACTAGCCCCTGGCGCAAGGCCAAATGTTGATTCAAAGTAATCAGGAGAATCTTCAGATATGTTGGAACCAACGAGTTGCAAAAACAACTTGTCTTCTTCTTTAAAAGTATATTCAAACCTACTGCAATTTGTATTTTCAAATTCATTTGGATATCTAGCTGCTTCATACCAGGTGCCATTGAGCTGAGGAATAATATGAGATAGTGGAAATTATCATACAAAATATAAAAACAATAACTGATGCACAACAGAAATTGAAATACATTTCTTTAATATTGATTGTGTTGTCTAGTAGTATCGTGTAGGTGTGAAACGATACGAGTAAATCCAAGTAGGTACTCGATACTTTTCTCCGATAGCAAGTACATTTTAGTATCGATACTTTGAAATGAAGTATCGAGTAGATGTCGGTTAAAAGTACTCATATTAGTAAATTTTATGGTTTAGGTACGGAAATTAAAATAATCAAAGTTCATCCTTTAACATTGATAAATAAAGGCTAATCTTAAATTGAAGTTTCTGAACGCATCCTAGGCTCAGTTTCGTGTAGTTAGCAGCCCTGGCAGTTGACAAGCTTGTTTGTTTATGCCCGAAAAAAGTATAATCGGAAAACATTTACAAATGTTGATTTTCTGGAGCAGCACCACGAAAACGGACTTTTTTTCATAAATTATTTTGAAGGTGACGTGTTGTACTAGCGTTTGTCCGCAACACTCATGGTCGGAAGTAACTCAAAAATTATTTTTTATGATAGAATATTATTAGTAATTTTCAATAAGTAACACCAATACTTGTTAAGGTTTTCACTCAAAATTTTCCAAAAACAATACGATACTAATAAGTATCGATACTTTGTAATCGATACTGAGTAAGTATCGATACTTGACGATCGATACCAGTATCGAGTGCAAGTATCGATACCTCAGTGGTATCGTTTCATCCCTAGTCCCATGTTGGGCCTTAGATCATATGTTCGTTAACTTAGTGAAGCAACAATAAAAAAATGTGACTTTTTAATTTCTATCAAAACCGCTTATGGATATGTACCCGGTTGGTAGTATACTTGCAATCCATCGCAATGTGAGAGTTAGTGCTTTCAGCTAGTCGTGCATTTACTAGTTATGCTTTTGCATACTGCTACATGCATGAACATACTTTATCCTTTTAGATTTATTCGTACACAAATGCAGGAGAATATGCAACTCGTATACTCAAAGAATGGGGTTGAAAATGACTTCACCTATATTCACTTCTCACTCACATATTATCGCTGTCTCGTTCATACTCACCAGTATGGACAATAAAAAAATTGTAATGTTGATAGAATAGTTATCAGACTGTGAAGGCCAAGTAACAAACCTTCATCATTACTTGAGTGTTACTAGTTTATAAAATCTTTATGGTACAACATAATTAACAAAAAATATTAAAATGACAAAAGAAGAAATTCCTATCTGTTATATCATATAATCTATATGAAAAAAAATGAATTCCCATATCGCGTGGACATCGCATCATCTTAACGGATTGACCAATTTTGCTTATTATTTTTGTTGTATCAGTTATTGTCAGTTAAAGGTTCTTATGTCTTAAGCGGGATAAAAAAATCCTATAACCTTCCTCGAAACATAAAATAGATACCTACCTACCAAATTTCGTAACAATCTGTTTAGTAAATCGGGCGTGAATAGCGTTCATAATAAAGACAAAGAGACAAGAATTTTGAAAACAATAAAAATGTGTACTGTAGTCGCTTGTTTTTTTAATATCTCCAATGTACAGATTTTGGTCTTCTTCAGTATATTGTTAGTTTATTATAATACGTATAGATATATTTATAATTATTAATAATTTTTACCATAGCTTTTTAAGTAAATTATACACCACTTCACCAACAAAATGATTTATTTATTTTATTCACTAAATACACACACACACACACACATACCTGCATAAGCATATATACACATACATACATACACCACTTTGTAAAACCAAGATTCGGCAAATAATTTATGGTAGATAAACTTACTGCTTTAATATTAAAATTATCAACTGGTACATAATCAGGACAAGTTTTAAGTGTTCCTGAGCTCTCCGGAGCACTAATAACTGTAGGCATAAAAATGCCAAAGATAAGTAAATCGTACATGTTGTTACTGCAATAGATTGTTCACTGAAATAATTTTTCCATTATGTTTAATATTTATAAACTTTAAATAACATAAATACGGTTTTAGCATGAAGTGGATCGTTAGATATAATTACGTAATTTCAATATTCATGAGAAACATGATAATGCACATTTAGATTCTTCCGGAATTTTGTTAAGAATACATACCAACTGCTGTCTGCCAAGTCTTTGAAACATGTCTCCAGATATATTTCTATTAAACACCGTGACTGCGATGTGGTGGGAAAGCTGTACTAAGACTCGCCCGTCATTTAGTATAATGGTACCATCGTTTCTTCTGTTTTCGTTGCATCGTCGGTGCTAGCCATAATACTTGTTTAAATTTTGTAAATTAGTTTTTTCTTACTTATAAAGGTTACTGTAACCTCAGTTTAGTAATTCTTCACTACCGTTATTTAAAAAAATTGCTTATTTGTCCCCAATGCTATAAAATAAATTAAAAAAAAGACTTCTAAGACGGCATTTGGTAGAATTCTATTATATACAAACTTTTTAAAGTAAATTTGTATTTTTTTACAGTGTATTGTGTTTTTTTTTTAATTTTATAATGAAAATATCGTTGTCCGCCGCTTGCCACGTACCACATTGTCATAATTCAGTAATATTCCTATACGTTACCATACATTATCATAAAACAACCTATACAAAATGCTTACAAACCAAACAAACGCATACCAAATAAATTATAATCACCAAAAAAAAACTAATAAATATATATATGAAAGTTC
>NJDD01002475.1:83374-98985 GCA_002245505.1 Calephelis nemesis
ATTAGCCAATGGTATTTCAACTTCAATAACCACAGACTTCAAAAACTTTAATTGTGCGCTGGCAGCCTGAAGTTTAGTGGTAGGCCTCTCACTAGGTTGACCGACTAATATTTTCTTGAAAATGGAAACCTCAAGGCGAGCATTGATAAATTAACAATAATGACTTAAATATATTACCTAGAATTTTGTTTGTTCCTTTATCATATTGACATTCAGCGCTGATGTAGAAATTATCATTATCCATGGCAAGGATGTACCTACTCATGAAGAGTAGCTGGGGTCCGAGATTCTGTTAAAACAAAATTAATAAATAGTAAAAGTATAACTTACCTGTCAATAATATCAAAATTAAAAAAAAAATCCAATAACTCGCCACAAAACCTAACACACACGCACACACAGACACGTCCATCTTACAACACCTCTCTTTTTGATGTCTATCACATGAATTGTAAAGATTGCGGAACTTATTTCTGAACTATGATTTCAATGATTTTAATCGACCTTCCAGCGACCAACTTATTTATCAGTTCCTTGTCTTCAAGTCCTGGCCATCAGAAAATAAGAAAAGATCTACTTGAGACGAATGTCAAAAGTCAGAGTCAAAAGTCGATGGGTTTACCAGTAAGATTTTCCGATTTCCGTCTTCTTCTTTGGCCCTCCGTACATCAGACCAGCTCAATTTCACAACTGTTCAATAGTGGAAAAAATCCCTATAAGGATTTTATGTTCATTCAGATGCTTACAAATAAGCTGAAAATAAGATGATGACCTTGATGAGATATGAGGTTCTAAGCCAGAGTATTAGACTAGATTATCCCAACATTGTTGTATAGAAGTCAGAGTTGCGTGTATCAGAAAAAGCCTAAGAGTTAGATAAATACAATCAAGATAAGAGCGCTACGGAAAATCTGCGGCGAAATGCTCACTGACCGAGTTTGCAACAGTAGGATCTACGAAAGAAAGGGTTTAAAAGAAAGTGCCAGTGTTCCCTGTTTTGAGCTGGATCCGTTGCGTAAAATAGACCATGTGCTTCTCCACTAGGTAGTTCTTGAGAGGGGAGTACTGGTTAAAATATGCATCGACCATTGATGGAGATTGCTGATTGTCGTGCAGCATTTCTCCGTTTGAAGTCCGCCGGCCTAACTTTTCCTGCCACCATAATTCGTTTGTTATTTTTCAGCCCAGATGGTAGGGAGCCAGTAGACTTACGCAATAGGCCTAATATTTATGGTGTCACGGTTATTTTTTTCCATCCGGAGGCCCGCAGGCTTGTTTCCCGACCATAGAAAATAAATGACATAGAAAAAATGTTGTTGTTAAAATGAAAAAGGGCATGCTCCGTTGGTTCGGTCAAATGGATTCTTTCCTAAGATTGGAATTTTTTTTTAGCAGATGAAAAATTGACGAAGCAGATATACGTTGCGAATGTTGATGGATGTAGGTACGCCGGGGAGATCTTAGTTGATATTGTACGATCAAATGGATCAAGTTTTATCCTTGGGTAGTGTCAAAAGTCTTCAAGAGTCAAAATGAAAAGAGTAAGGAATGTGGAGGAGGCCAGGCAGTGTAAGGATCGTGACATTTGTCACTCGTCAGGAATTTGTCGTAAAGGTATTAAGAGTGTGTATGCATGTGTTTTCTTAATAGGTAACATTATTTTCTGATTTATTTTGTTTGAACTTTTAGATTTTTTTTAAGCGGTGGCTACGTTATTCAAGTTCATCTAGTGAAATTTAACGGCAGCGAGCAAATAGACGATACACTAGTTTCTTCATGATTATTTCATGAGTGCACTTTCTGAACAAAATTAACCTAATTTCCACCTAAATTAACCAATTTCACTGAAAAAAATTACGATCATCTTCATTCACTATTCCGCCAAAACTGAACTGAGATTTATTTTTGCTTTTTTAGTTTATATTTCTTTACATATATATATTACATGTTTTCCCCCGTCTTTTTTATGGTTATAATCAAACAGGAAAATTTCTCTTTTTTGTGTACAAACAAAAACTTGTGTACTTTTTTTGTTTTCAACAGAATGATATTATGTAAAATTTAAAGTAATAGCTTCCTGCCGGCAGGCTGCTAGCTTTTCCTTTCCTCGTCAGTTATAACCTATTTCTCTTTGAATAAAAAAATGTTTTATTTTGTCTTTGTGGCTTTTCTTTCTTTAAATGGGTGAAGATATTTTAACTAAATAAAAATCGCTGACGCTTCTTACAACATTGGCAAAGCTACAAGCATAAGCCACAAAATCGTAATATGTGATACAAAAAACTTACTTCCGTAAATTGCTTCATGAAATAATATCCCCTTATCACCAGCTCCTGGTGCGACGCCAAAGGTTGATTCATGGTAATGATCAGAATCTACAGATTTGTCTGGTCCAAAATGCTGCGTAAAAAAACTTGTCTTCTCCTTTAGGAACGGAATTAAATCTGCTACAGTTTGTATTTTCATATTCAGTTGGATATCTTGCAGTTTCAAACCAGGTGCCATTAAGCTTGGAATGAGAAGAATTAGAATGTATAGTAGGTAGTGCTATTTGAACTACGCGCTTATGCTATATTCGCCAAGTTTCAGACATCCGAATTTATTTTCAAGATATCTATATAGAGTTGTTATTATATAATTAATCACTTCGCTTAAATTTAGATTAGGTCAGCCAATTTAAAAACAAAAGTATAAAGTGTAAAAAGAGTACAAAGATAAAGCCAAAGCACATAATTTTAAATACAGTAGTACTGTAACAAGTTCTTAAAATACTCAGGAATTAAATAGTATACTATTAACATTAAGTAAACTTACAGATTTAAGATTAAAGTTATTCACTGGTTTATATTCAGGACAGGTTGTGACTATTGACGAGCCCCGCAAAGAACAAATATGTGCACACAAAAAAACTACCAAATAAGTTAACTTGTCCATTTTTCACTTTAGTGTAATATTGACTGACAGAAATGTAATAATTGTTACAATTCTATTAGCAAATTAATGAAAAATTATGCGGATATTAAAACCATTAAGGAAGTCCGAACCTATGATTATTTAAAAGAAGACTTTAGATTTATCTTTATATAAATATTGATGTTTTATACGTAAAATACTTGATTTTGTAAAGTTATTATAATTTAATACATTAGCACCTAGATTTAGTTGGTAATATAAGTATTACTATTTTGGCATACAAAAAATATTTAGGGATGTGATGACCACTTCGCCCGTAATTTTTTTTCGACTAATACATTTATTTGTCTTTTCAATTTCCATACGGGATAGGCATAGAGGATTATGTGCCAACTGACATAATCCTTATAAACTTTACTAAAAAAATATCTTCATGCCCATATCCCTGAAGAGGTAGGCAGAGGCACGACCTAGGCAACCGCGACTAGCCGAAGACAATAAGTCCCACAATGTAATAGGTAGAAAGCCCATCGCCAACCGAGCAAAATTTTTTTTTTAATTAAAAAATTGGAAAAAAACAAATTTTCTTTTTGTTGCCCGACCCGGGATTCAAACCCGGGACCTCAGGAAGCCAAGTCCAACAACTGAACCGCTAGACCACAGAGGCGATATTTATTACGAAGACTGCTGACATTGCTGTACTAGTGAGTGATTGATTTCATTAAGCTGATGACATTTAACATTCTGTATGCCTATGGCTATATTCGGAACCGAGATCTTATGCAGTTAAGTCCAACACCTGTATTGCTAGACTACAAAGGCTACATGTTCATTACTATTTTCATAAAAATACGTTAATTTGGAAAAACCTTGGCACTACCTACGGATATAAAAATAACTACATCACTTAAAACCGACTTCAAAACTAAAAAGTAAAAAATAATTAATATTTAGTATTATTTAATATACTACCTATTACTTATATTATGTGCTATTTACTAATAGGTTTGAAGTCGGTGTCAAGCCTTAAACTGGTGATAATATTGTAAGTATGTAAGTATTAAATTGGATTGGCACCAACTTCAAACCTTTTAGTAAATAGCACATATAAGTAATAGGTAATATATAATTAATACCAAATTTTAATTATTTTTTACTTTTTAGTTTCGAAGTCGGTTTTAAATAACGTAGTTATTTTTATTTATCACTTTTTAGTTTATTGATGATATGATTTATGATGATGACATTTAATATCGTATCTTAATCAAATGTATATAGGACCTCCTTCTTCTTCCCCGTGTTGGTCCGGGCTCCTTTGCAGAATAGACCATCTGCCTTTCTTGCCAGGCAGCTCGTAAAAGGCGAGCGTAGGCTTATCATCACTAACACCGTGACATCTGACTAGGTGGTAGAGTTTCGCAGCGACTCGCCCGGATTGGTACCACCGCCTTACCTATTCCTGCCGCCATAACGTCATGACGTGTTCCGGTTCGGAGGGTAAGGTAGCTGGTAAACTTACTTTTACTCGAGGCTTAACATCCTGACCTCAGGTTGGCAACTCACCATTACCATCTTTGGTGTTTCTAGGCGGCGTGAATTTTTTATCATCAGGAAATCCGTCTGCTTGTTTGCCTTCCTATAACATAAAAAAAAACCAATTTGAAACTATTCCGCATCAAACAAAAATTACGTAAATCGCTCCAGAAACTTGAAAAGTCAAACTAGGTTTTCCTGGATACCTCTTTCTTCATACATACACTCATAACATTACATTATATCTGACTAATTGCGAATTTTCTGTAGTGCTCTCATTTCGACCGAATTTATCCTATTTTGATACTTGTTTTAATAGAACTAACTTTCCCATAAAATAATGTTGAAATAAGCACACAGATTTATGCGTACCAAGGTTAGTAGGTGAGATAAAACCTCACTTTTTTAAATTTGACTTTGATTGACGTATTTTTTGTCACCTTTCTTGAAAAAGGTGACCCATAACACAGGCATATAATTTGCTTACTTTGGGATTAGATAGAAATTGTGTAACTTGACTTGGGATATTTATTATTTATTTAATAATGCATTAGCTTTAGTTTTTGAGTAACACTTAATAATGCATGCATCTTTAAAGTCTCATCGTGAAATTTAACGCAAAAACCAGTCAGATTTTGATCAAACTAATATATATGGTAGCACCTCAAAACAATGATCTATTTTTCTAAAAAAAAATACCAAAAAAATGATATCAAAATTAAATATTACTAGTGCAGTTAAATGTGGTTAAAATCTAGAAGCATTAACATTTGAATAATAATTTAAAAGATAAAAAGATTTTCTTGTAAATTCATGAAAGTGTACGTTTGTTTAATTTTTATTAAAAAATACCACCCATCATTCTCCGAAAGTAAGCTTTAATAATCGATTTCGCAGGAAGTGTGATTAAAAGTTTTTTACAAAATACTTATTCGTACCAATATATTCTACCCCATTATGATGTGTAAATATTTAATGTTGAAAATATATTTATTACAACGCTATAATTTATATAAAAAACTTTTATTATGGTCAAGTTATACCGTATCTACCATAATCTACCATCGTTTCCAAAACTAGCCTGTCCCGAGAAGACATGGCAAAACAATCTTCCCAACAACCAGGTCTAATTATTCTATTTACTTTAATGTACATAGTGTGTATAGAATGCAATTTCACCAAATGCCGGCACTGAAAAAGTAAACTCTAACATAAGGTTTGTTTATAAAAACAAATGACGCCATAACGTCAGTGCTTGCCGTTGACGTGTTCCGGTCCGGATGATAAGGTAGCCGGTAAATTTACTATAGCTCGAGGCCTATCCCGCTACCCTAGCCTACGTCGGCCTCAGGTTGGTAACGCACCATTATCACCTTTGGTGTCTTTAGGCGGAAAATTGAATTTCTTACCATCAGGAAATACATCTGCTTGTTTGCCTTCCAATATCATCAAAAAATGATACTTAGGTAAAACTAAAATGCTAAAATTTAAAAATTAGTAATCCTTTAAAAACTGTTTATCTGTGAATTAAAAAACTAAACTGATTATATACTTTATCCAATTAGAGAATAAAACGTTTGTACCTAGTAAACCAGACGATTTTGATTTAATAAAATTTAATCATCATTTATATTCACCACCACCATCAGTCGGAGGACGTCCACTGCTGGACATAGGCCTCCACCAAAGAGCGCCACAAGTCACGGTCACCAGCCGCTTGTATTCAGCGACTCCCCGCGACTTTGACCAGGTCATCAGTCCAACGGGTGGGAGGTCTTCCGACACTACGTCCTCCGGTGCGGGGCCGCCACTCGAGAACCTTTCTTCCCCACCGGTTGTCGGTTCTGCGAGCAATGTGGCCTGTCCATTGCCACTTCAACTTGCTAACTCTCTGAACTATGTCGGTTACTCTCGTTCTCTTGCAGATCACCGAATTACGGATCATATCTCGCATAGAAACACCGAGCATAGCTCTCTCCATAGCACGCTGAGCTACTCTGAGCTTATTTAAGAGGCCCACATTTAACGGCCAAGTCTCAGTTCCATATGTCATCACTTTTAACACACACTGGTCGAAGACTTTCGACTTTAGGCTCTGCGGTAATTTGGACAAGAAGATACCCTTTAGCTTAACGAACGCTGCCCATCCGAGTTGGATTCGGCGGTCGACCTCTTTCTTAAATTTCATTTATATTTAATAAAAATAAAAACACTACCCTATTTACTTTTTGTAATATAAAAATCTCAAAAGCCGTGACATATTGAAAACAGCTTATTGGTGGTTGTGATCAGTGGATATTCTTTTAAGAGAATTTAATACAGAGGTACGAGATGGTCCCTCATCATCAAATAACAGTTGATGTCTTTTAGTTGACTTAAGTCGCAGCTAAAATCGTAAAAATTATTAAACGAAAATGTTCATAATTAAATTTTACTATAACAGCGCCACAATTGTCTGAACCCCGCCAAATTAAAAAAAAAACATATGACAGTCTCGAAAATTAAAAAGTTATGTTCCTAGAGAGTTTCATTTTTAATTCTGTTATAGTTTTTTTTTGTTATTTTTTTTAATTTAATTTGTCCCTTTCTGGGGCCGGCTAAGACCTTTAGGCCATGCTGCCACGTCTTCCGTATCAATTCATTATTCTTATACAGTGATTAGCCACTATTGACAAAGTTACTTCAGGATCTTGATTAAAGCGGTGGTCACTTTATCCAAGCTCACCTTTGAAGATTTGGCGGCAGCGAGGAAATTCACAATACACAAATTTCTTGATGATTATTTTATTTGTACACTTTCACTGAACAAAATTAAACTAATTCCCATCTAAATTAACTAATTTTACTCACAATTTACACCAAATTCAATAATTACGAAAAAAAAACGACCATCTTCGTTCACGATGGCGCCAAAACTCTCTACTTTTTTTATTATTTCATTTATCTTAAGTAACCAGTTCCAAAAATGTTCAGTATGCCTCAAGTAAAACACCGTACTGAAGACGTCGTACAAGCGATACCAGTTGGTAATTTTACAAAATGTGAAAAACAAAAGAACATAAAAGTGGAACAGTTTTTTATGTGAGAGGTCAGCGAAAAAGGACACGGCTCTCCTTATGGTAAGGGATAGCCACCATAGATGTCATAGGTGTATCGTTTTCCTTTGGCCGCAGTTATAGCACTGTGGCAGTAATAGGTAAGGCTGTTGATCCCTACCCGGGCAAGTTGCTTCACAGCACTCTAGTGTAAGTGAATGCTTACATTAATATTAAGATCTGATTTTTCAAATAAAAAGAGCTTGACTTTATTTAGTCCAGCTCTGTGACAGAAACAACCAATTTCAATAATTAAAAATACAATAAAAAAAACATAACATCAAAGAGTTTTGTATATTTTTGTTTTAAATAATATAGAGTATATATAGCATTTTTAAAAAACCAATAGGAAAACAATGACTTTAAAACATCTTCAACTTCTTCGTTAGCTTTAACAAGATTCGTCATGCAGATCCAACCATATAAGTTTGGAGGCGTCAATTTCCTTAGAAGTCTTTAAAAAGTTATCTATAGCTTCCTTAACTTCAGCCCCATAGTCTTTGGATCTTGTCGCAATCCAGGCATATTCTGTGGAAGGCAAAGCGTTTGTAATAGATTGGTATGTTTCTTACTAGATATTATCGCATTCAAATTTAAAAATTAAATTAATATTTTATGTCACTTCGTGAAACACCATTATGTATTAATTTTATACGAATTTTTATACATAAGCTTACATTTTAGTAATTATTAAGTGAAACAGTGCAAGTGTTAATACATGTAAAATAGTTATGTACACATGTAATGATAAATTAAAGTTAAAAAGAGGTTTTGTTGTGTTTTCGATTCCTCCATAAAATAATTAAGTTTCTTTTATCATAATTCTCTTTGTTATAAGAACTAAGTAGTTTTAGGTTGAATTATTTTATTGATGGTGATATTGATTGATACGTTGTGATATGAATTGTGATACGAAAAATGTAGTTATTGATAGTCCAAAAAATAAACATAAACATTTGTTTTAAAAAAAGTATCTTCACGCCCATATCCCCGAAGAGGTAAGCAGAGGCAAAACCAGGGCACCCCCGACTAGCCGAAGACACTAAGTACCACAATGTGATAGGTATAAGGCAAGCATATCTCCAACAGGGCACTTAGGCAATCCCGAGCTACTTTTTTCAAATTCTAATATTTTTTTTATTTTTTGGATAAACGTCAGATCAGTGATTGATTTGCCACCTGTCACATCATGGTAATGAATTGAACCTTCGACTAATCATTCGTGCCGTGGTGACAGTAGTTTAGCCTTTCCCTTCTGAAATACGGATGTGAAAATGCTTACTTTTTTTAATTGTTCACCTATTTAAACACTTTGCATATTTAATTTGTGTAATAATACAACCACTATGGCCTAGCGGTTCAGGTGTTAGAAATGACTGCATAAGGTCCGGGTTCGATTCTCGGGTCTGCCAACATAAAGAAAATTTGGTTTTTCCAATTTTCTAATAAAAAAATGTTGCTTGGGATTGGACATGTGCCCGGTTGGCGATAGGCTTGCCACCTGTCACATTGTGGGACTTAGTGTCTTCGGCTAGTCGTTGGTGCCGTGGTTGTGCCTCTGCCTACCTCTTCGGGGATATGGGCGTGAAGATACTTTATTTTAGAATAAGATATTGTTTTAAAATTAAAGACGTTCTAGACATTTGTAAGCACACCTTATCTATTATACGTAGCCTTTGAAGAAGCATCGTTTTCAATTTCTTATTATTTTTAAAGTCTGAATTGAATCTACGTTCCAAAAGGTTGCCAACCTGACTATTGCTTACAACTTGTCTACGGTCCTTTTTAATAGAATATCCATATGAAAAATTTCGGTCAGTCTTTAATACAGCAAGACGGATAAAAATGGAAAATATTAAAAATTTTGCACAATTTTGTCGCATACAGTCCACTTTATAAGACACGGGCAACTTTGTATTGCTGGTTTCTGTGATGTAACGCTCGCTGAAATCTCCGAAACCGGCGTGTTTGTATGAAAAGGGTAATGAATCTGAAGGAAGCCAGACAGGTTTGTCAGGATCGTGAGTTCTGGCACTCGATAATCCCTACCACAGAGGGATTTGGCTTGAAGATATGTACATATGTATGTCAATGAAGTAACCAAAACGGAAAATCATCCAAGTCGAAGAGACATTAGAGATAACCTGACCAAAGTCTATTCGTTCGGCTCGCGATTAAACACTGTATTCAAAGATTAAACATGTAATATAATATTTTAAGAGGTGATAATATATAGCTAGAGCTATGTTATAGCTATTGAAAAACAATCTCAATCCTAGGACTTTCCAGAGTCTATACGGTTATAAACAGTGGTTGTGAACATTGATTAGCATTAGTCTGGACCGTAGATGTAATCCAAACTTTTAATAATCGGAAGATGGAAACAAAGTTTATTACGAGTTTACCTTTGTTAAAAGGCTTGTTTACAACTGTCTGGAATCCTACATAACATACAATGTAAATTTCTATAGTGTTTCTCAGTATTTTAAAGGATTGAGCAATTTTGAATGCCAGCTTAATCAAGCACATACAAATATTTTGTTTGTTAGGGTTACCATAAAATACTGTATATATAAATGTTGCGTGTTATCTTATCATGGCGAGTGCAGATTTTTTAATACGAGTACCAAACTTCAATGAAGTTACCAGTGATTATTACATACAAGCAGATATAAAATAAGAATAATTACCATATGTGGTGTTCGTTACTTTGTCAAAGTAGCATTCGCTGCTAATGTAGAATTTATCATATTCTACGGCCAATATGAATTCGCGTAGCGTGATTGTAGTCCGCGGATCTGAAAATTGTAATTGTAAAATCTTCAGTTAGATTAGCACAGTCTATTTCCTTTCTTTTTGCCTGAGTGTTTCTGTTTTCATTCTCTAGCCACAACTATAAATTGGACTTGTGATTCGATTTGTATGATGGGAATTGGAGAATGAATAAGGTCTCTTCTTGAATTTCACTAAATAATGATAAACGATATGACACTCATCTCTAACGATCCCCGTTGCAGATAAGCATTTGTGCTATATTCTGTAAAAGAGCCCGACGATGATGATGATGACGCTGTTTTCGTAGTTGACGAGGATTTTGTTTAGCCGTTTCTCCTTATGACTAGGTCTGGAAACTGTGGTTGCTTACAGTAATAGGATTAAATTTTATCCATGTTTTAAAGTTGTAATTAAGAATTAATCTTGAAATGAATATAAAAGAAAAATAATTTTAAATACTATCGTCTATATATCATCGTATAATCTATGTATGTAAATAATTACATTTTATATACGTTACGATATTGGCACACCATAATGTAGTAGAATGTGTTGGAATACTTAAATAATTTCGTTACAACTTTTAACACACACTTTCCGGAAATAAATATTTTTAATTTCATTTGTTAATCGGAAACTTGAAACTAATTATATTATCTTGAAAATAATGTATGGACCTCTGCAGTGGCAAAATAAATTCTAATAGTAGGAAGTTGTCGTCACGTACTATAAAAATATGTTTGATGACGAATAGGAAAACTAAATGCTTAGAGATTGTTGCACATGTTAACTTACGTTTATGATTAATTAAGACAGATTTAACCATATTAACCGTGAACTGAGTTTTCTGATTTCTGAACTCTGATAGCACCAATAGTTTGGGTCTGATATTGGGGTATATACCCCCCAGTGGCCTCCAACCTCCCCTGTAGCCACCCCATGCCTCGCTTACTGATTTAGCACCAATACTGTTCCTCTGAAAGTGTACCCTGGTCTGGTACACTGGTCTGATATACTGATCTATTGTGCTATCCTGGTACACTGTTCTGGTGCAATGGTGTATTACGCTGGTTTAACACACCAATCTAATAAACTGAATTATGTCTACTGTTTCAATATCAGAACTGATTACATCTGACTTATAGTTAATATGGTTAAATCTGGCAATGTAAGGAGACAAATTACAAACACTCACCGGACTGCGCTGCTGCTTCCGCTCTGCTCGGTGCCTCGGCTCGTAATAAAACTGAGAGCCTGAGAGCTCTAGTCTTGACAGCGGTATGCTTGTCAAATTGACTTACCCGCCAACAAATTATAATGTCAAATGAGTTTGACAACTGAAATCTAATTTCGCTTTCGTGACAGAAGTGTTCAAAGTGAATTCTATAGGTACTTATACCTGAAACTTTGCCCTTTCTATCCATTGATTTATCTAACCTTGTTTATATTGAACACAGTTGGGTATAACATGTAGGAAACTACGAAAGATTTGGTGCTTACATGCTACGTGATTAAAGTTTTCAGTGGGTATTTTTCAAATACGGGTATTTTACAACTGCTGCGCTTGAGTATGAAAAACTGATGCAAATCTTAAAAGTAAAAATTCGTTTACTGACTAAAGCTCCTTTGGCGCGAGCTTTAAGCATTCTAAATTTTGTTCTCGAAATTTCAGTTTCATTTGTCTGTCCGGAAAGAGATTTTATAAAAACAGAGTTGCTAATAATATTTTATTATATAAATTAGATATTTATTACTTTTCCCTTCAGTACAAAAAAAATTGCACTGGATTTTTGAAATGCAAATAAAATTACTAAGATGTTATCGATGATATTTGTAAGGATACAATTTTTTTTGGTTTCTGGGTCGACCAAATCAAAGCGTGGTCTGTAGACAGGAAACGTAATATTCCTTAGATACACACATGAGCGGTTTGTGTTTTAGAAAACACAGCCATGATCAACTAACTTCAGAGTTGCACATTCATTGGTTTTCTATTGTACTTACATCCATAGGATAATTCGTGAAGAAGAACTCCTTTCTTGCCGGATTCAGGGTCTATTTCAAAAACCGTTTCAAGATAATCAGGAGAATCTTCAGGGATATTTGAAGAGCCAAGATGTTTCATGAATATTTTCTTGTCGTCTATTTTTTCGAATTCGTACGATACGCAATTTTTATTTTCAAATTCATTAGGATATCTAGCGACTTCATGCCAAACTCCTTCGCCAAGCTGTAATGAAATTATAAATAATGTTTTCCCCCGTGTTGGTCCGGGCTCGTTTGTAGAATAGACCATCTGCCTTCCTTTACCAGGCAGCTCGTAAAAGGCGAGCATAGGCTTACCGTCACTAACACCGTGACATCCTACTAGGTGGTAGAGTTTAGAGTTTCGTAACGACTCACCCGGATTGGTACTACCGCCTTACCTATTCCTACCGCCATAACTTCATGACGGGTTCTGGTTCGGAGGGTAAAGTAGCCAGTTAACTTACTTTTGCTCGAAGCCTAACATCCCGGCCTCTGGTTGGCAACGCACCATTACCATCTTTGGTATCTCTAGGCGGCGGGAATTTCTTGCCATCAGGAAATCCGTCTGCTTGTTTGCCTTCCAATGTTATAAAAAAAAATATTATGAAGTTATCATTAATAATCATGACCTTAAAACAAATTCAGCTGGCTTGCACGCATGTTCGTTAGCGTTTGAAAATATTGTTAACACAATTTGCTAAAAACTTCTTTATCCTTATTTCAATCGACATGATGCAACACCTCTTTGTCCGAGAGATTAAGATTACATGATGCAAAGGACTTTGTTTCGGTTCTCGACTCGACACGGTTGAATGATACGCGTGAGTAGACATTTAAATAATTACTAGCTGACCCAGCAAACTGTCGGATCCGATGTGAAACATTCCAAAATCTTCTTCTTCATCTTTCTTTAGGTTTTGGCCTTCACGTTAGTATTTAGCCATTAATCAAGTAGAAATTTGCATCGAATTTTATATCAATTTCAATTAATTATAATTAGTCATCAGTCATAAGTCGTCAGGAAGTCATGTCAGGCTCTTGGGTAAAGTGGTGGCTCATTACACAAGCTCTGTAATGAGATTTGGCGGCAACGAGGAAATACACGATACGCTAATTTCTTAATGAATATTTCATTTGTGCTTTTTTAACGAACAAAATTGAACAAAATGCCACCAAAATTGACTAATTTCTCTCAATATTAACACGAAATTCAATAATTATGAAAAAACTTCGACCATCTTTTCTCCCGATGGCGCCAAAACTATTCCAAAATCAACAACGACTTATTATTAAAAAAATAATTAAAAAATATTTTTCAGGAGACCAAATTGTGAATCTCGAATTCCTTTGAACACGCACAAAAACTTTCATCAACATTGGTCCAGCCGTCTAGAAGGAGTTCAGTGACATACACATTCACAGAAGAATTATATATATAAAGATTGATTAAACACTGATTCGCTTATTGCTTTTCGAAAAAAATAACAGTAAAGCAAGGCATCTTGACTAGACATCAACCGTCTTTTCAGTGAAGACGGAGAAAAGTACTCCAAGGTTCAACCTCGTTTAGTCTCTATCACAATATAATTCAGACTGTAAAATCACTTTATTTTACCCCCACTTTACTCCATGTTTGTTAATAAGACAGAAACAACTGATGATTATGATACATTGTTATTTACAGCTTTAATTATTTTTTTAAAATTTCCGTCTTGAATCGACAATTTTATTTTTGACAACAACAAACGGGAATGAAGGAACAACTTAAGTCCTACAGTGCGAAAAACTAGGTACGCTATCTAATTCCCGACAACGTCGTTTTACTATAAAACACCTTCTCCGAAAGTTTAGGCAGAGGCACAACCAGGACACCCACGACTAGGTGATAGGTGGCAAGCTTATCGCCAACCGGGCACATTTCCAATTCCGACCACCTTTTTTTTAATTAGAAAATTGGAAAACACTAATTTTCTTTTTGTTGCCAATCCAGGGATCGAACCTTGGACCTCAGGAAGTCAAGTTCGACGCCGGACCGCTAGACTAAAGGTGCTAGATTGACAAAAAAAATTGTAAGATTTGAGGTAATGTTCTCTTGGAAAGATATATTATTTTGATGCATTCAAACTATTCATTGTAACAATGCTTTACAATACTGTCCACTGGTAAACCAGAAACCGTCTCTACTATCATATTTGACGGTATTTTTTTTTTGTAATGTACGTACTTCGTATGTACTTAGCTGTAATCTATATGTCGGCGCAACCACATTAGTTCCTCTGAAAAACTAAAATAATTAAGTTAAATAATTTGATGATGTCCAGAAAATAAGTTTATAAACCATTAGTTGATTACTTTGAGTCGATTGCGATGTGAAATTAAGGTTATTATTGTTATTTCAATACTTAGCCTAACGACTTGTAAACACCTGTGCCTGCACGTGCGCCAAACCTTACAAAACGGCCGCACTGTAAGCGATAAGGCATTCACGATTCACAAGCCGGTGGCCGCACGTCGTTATGCTGCCCGTTTAATAAACGAAGTTTAAAAATACTTGTGAAGTTTGTTTGAGAGGACCCAAAATGAGTCATCAGCATGGAAACTACAATTGTGGCGTTAGCAATAATGACGTCACTCTTTTTAAAAACACTACAGACGTTCCTAATCCGTCATCAGAAGTGGGATTGCAAGAAGCTCTTATCCAAGCTGCTTCATCATCAGCTCTTTCACCTGATCAACCAGAACAAACCAAACGAGCTCATTACGTCGACCTCACGAAACGAGCAGCTAGCATAGGCTGAGAACAACCCATCAGAATAAAAGCTAAGTATAGTAAATAGTAACTCTTTTCAAAACCTATAACCTTATATAACTAACCATCTATAACTAACCTTCAATAACTCTACGAAAACCTCCGAGAACCTAAGAGAACCTCCGAGTACTCTACGAGAACCTCCGAGAACTCTACGAGAACCTCTGAGAACTCTACGAGAACCTCCGAGAACTCTACGAGAACCTCCGAGAACTCTACGAGAACCTCCGAGAACTCTACGAGAACCTCCGAGAACTCTACGAGAACCTCCGAGAACTCTATAACCCTTACATAAAAACTTCGAGAATCTACTAAATTTAACAGCACTAATTTCCTTAAGACAAAGCAACGCCGGTTGCTTACAGATGCACTACTCAGAGAAAAACATTTCAATTTTTCAGGTCTACAAAAAATTACTACAATCTACTGGAAACAACGAGGCTGGTGCAGCCCATTCC
>NJDD01002475.1:156354-174388 GCA_002245505.1 Calephelis nemesis
TTGACATTGGGGCACCGGAGAGGATAATATTACAATATTTCTGTTTCACTTTTCAATTTTAATTAATTAATTGTAATTAGTATTACTGGGCCACTTAATTTACAAGTGGATGATATCAAGCTTATTTGAGGTATTTTTCATTTATTAATTAGTGGATATAGACTAGAAACACATTGTTTATATTTTTGAATATACAATACTCTACCCATAACTTTACTTGTACCTAATCAGTTGTTTAAATGGTTTATCAATAGTTACCAGAACACTAACTGGTATTTAAATAAGCATATTAAAATTTTGGCCTTTTAAGCCTAACATCCCAACCACAGGATAGCAACGCAGCTGTAACATCTATGGTATCTATAGGACATGGTTTTGCACCAATGTGTTTGTTTGCTGACCTATCCTATATTGTTTCAGTAACATTAATGATTGAATAAATGAAGCTACTCATTACTAGGATGTTGGTAACAGGGGTGGTGGTGACCATTAAAAGTGAAACTTGAAATAATGCTAGGTGTCTCAGTATTTATTTTCCCAAAGAGTAGAAGCAATCTTTAAGCATGATCTAATCTCCTACCTTCTTACTAATCATCAAAAAATCTTATGCTGATGTTGATCTGGATTGTAACTTCATTTTTTGTTAGCAAAAGTGAAGTTACACACAAGATCAACAAGTGTGTTACTTTTATTAGTAAGGGGGTTAGTGTATAGTCTTGTAGATGTGTCAATGATTTTGAATAGTTATTTGAAAGGGGAGATTCCTTTGTTAGATTTTTCACACCAATAATTGATTGAAAGTTGATCCAATGTAAATCAATTATGACAAAAGAGTTGTCCTTGCTTTTATTTTTAATGTGAGAATTAGGTGTCATTTCATCAAATTGTAATTGTTTTAAAATACTTATTAAAACATTCAAACCTTTTTTCTAGTAATCTTGTGGATTGTGATTGCTTCTGAAGAAATTTAAATTGCTAGTATCAAAGACATTGTTTCTTATGATAAAGCTCTTTCCTGTTTTTCTTATCTATAGTTTGTGTTTTGATTTATTAAATCACAAGATAAATTTAGATAATCTACAAATATTTTTTAATTTGATAAGGACACTTTATTTTGTGCCAACACTGAACTCATTATATAACATAATGTGTACAATAATAATGAAGTCCTATTGAATGTTGGTTTAAAGAGATGAAGGATGACAGTTTAAATCCATATGGAATATATTAAGTGAAAAAACAAGCCTACATTTTGAAAAAATGTAAAATCAATGAAGAATAAAGTGAGCACTTTATTATTAAAATGTGTTAAACTGTTCTATGCTTGATTTTTTTTGTTTACTTATTTATTTACATTATATAATCTCAAATTTTTTTTAACCATATTGGTTTTATCATTAAATGGCTGCACATGTTAAATTTGCAAGCAGCAAATGTCATATTTATTATAAGTCTTAATAGAAAAGAAGTTTGGCAAAGCTGCAGTTTTGGTTGTACTCTTGGATTTTTTTTTATCAAAAAAATTAGTGTCATTGATAACAATAAATGCTTAAACCTTTTCCCCTTATCACACACTTAAAAATAACATGCTGATTGATCTTCAGCATAGAATATTTATAATTTCTGTTCAAACTTTTATTTCCCTCCTAATTGTCCTTTGGGGGTTGATTTTTAAAACAAATATATAGCCTATGTTTGAACTCCTGTCTCTAATCATATATCAAATGTCATCAAAATCTCTCAAGTAGTTTTTGTGTAACAGACATTCAAATTTCTGTTTTTTTATATAAAACAATTTTAAAGTAGACAAGTAGAAGTAGTCTGAGTTCTGACAGTAACAAACACAACAATAAAAAATAATTCGCGAAATTGCGATGACAAAGGGAATAAGAATTCATTGTTATTATATTAATTATTTTTATATATTCAAATTTAAAATCTCTAGATAGGTGATAGGTGATGATAGGCTTGCATATTTTTCTATTAACAAATTCTTCAGTCATTCTTTCAACATTAATCATTTAAGTATTAAAAATGAGTGTAAAATGTTTGAGATCTCAGTTTGTAATGAAGTAATAATAACATTTGTGTAAACAGTAAACCAAATGTGACGTCTGATAAGTATTATCAGTTTTGTTGTTATAACTAGACAGTTTTCTGTAAATGTTTAGATATTGTGATTTATTTTACCTTAAATACATAATATGATAAGACTTAATGGGCTGTCTAAAGTTTGTAAATGGTTGATACTTTGGAAATAACTGGAATATGTAACTGTTACTTTTGAGATTACAAAAGAGAGGTCAGCCTGTGAATTTGTGCAAGGATTTTTAAAGACTAGACACTAGTTAGCTTCGCACCTACAATATTGTATGTTTTTTAAACGCCTCGTACGCCGAGAGTTTGGCGTACCTACATTTATAAGTCCACCGAACAACCGCAAGGCTGTGGTTAAATTCTTGATGGGGAAAGTCATTTGTGTAAAGAACTATTAAACTAAAAAGATTTATTAATTTTAGTAACTGGGTGTTTATTAAACTTATACTAGTTTTTTTATTTTTATGTATTTGTACTATTGTCTAATTCACCCGTAACACATGCATATAATTTGCTTATTTTAGGGTCAGATCAATTTGTGTAAAGGAGTTTGACATAAATTAATAGCCTTTGATTTGCTTACTTAGCTTGCTTAATTTGCTTACTTAGGAAATGTTAAGAAAGTGTTTCCTTGTATAGACCGTACCTTTCCTTAAAGGCACCTCTAGACGTCCGAACAACGGTTTAATTGTTTGAATCACGTGTTTGATAAAACTGATGTCGCTTTAAAGTTTGTAATCAGACTTTGGTTTGTTTCGCAAACAAATTAATAAATGCCCTTTAGCAACGATCGCTACAAAATCCAGTATGTAAAGGCCGGCGCGTCAATCAACAAAAATATGAAATTCATCAAACGAGCTTCAAACCCGTTAATTGTTGACAATATATTCACGCCCATAGCCCCGAAGAGATTGGCAGAGGCACAATCAGGGCACCCTCGACTAGCAAAAGACACCAAGTCCCACATGATTGGTGGTAAGCCCGTCGCCAACCGGGCACGTAACCAATCCCGAACAATTTTTTTATTAGAAAATTGGAAAAACCGCGTAGGTATTTCTTTTTGTTGCCCGATTTGGTAATCGAACCCAGAACCTCATGAAGTCAAGTCCAACACCTGGACCCCTAGACCACAAAGGCGATTAACACACTTAAAACAGATAAGCTGTTGACAAACCGTTTAAACAACCTTCGTAAACTATCAAAATTTAGTTAGGTCACCATCAAGGGGAAAGATGATAGCAATTTTATCGTAATTATAAATTTACACAATTAGTGCATCATGTATTGGTAACACCAAATCTCAATAAATAATTTTGAGTAAAAAGGCCACCGCTTTGCTCAAGGTCCTGACAGGACTTATGACGATTTATGACAACTTTAAACTTTATTACATCGGGTAACTTGATACAAACGTAAACTTGCCTAATGGCAGATGCTAAATGCCAAAACCTTAACGATTAAAATGGTTCGAGACTCACTTTGCATATTCTGTGTTTATCCTAACGTTATTGTATGGAAGAGAGAGTTGGGTATGTCAGATAAGCATGAAAACAGGATAAATGCGTTCGAAATGAGAGCGCTACGGAAAATCTGTGGTGTAACGCTCGCTGACCGCATTCGTAACAGTGAGATGCGAGAAAAAGTGGGATTGAAAGAAAGTATTGGTGTTAAAATGCGAAAGGGCATGCTCCGCTCGTTCGGTCATGTGGAAAGAATGACAGATGAAAGATTGACAAAGCAGATATACAATGCGAATGTGTATAGATGTAGGTACCCGAGGAGACCAAGTTTGACATTCTACGATCAGATCAATCGGATATTATCCGAGGGTGGTGTAAAGAGTCGCCGAAACCGGCGTGTTTGTATGAAAAGGGTAATGAACGTGAAGGAAACCAGACAGGTTTGTCAGGATCGTGAGGTTTGGCACTCGATACTCTCTGCCTACTCCATAAGGGACTTGGCGTGAAGATATGTATGTTTGTAAAAAGGTTCGAGCCAAACAAAAACTTATTTTGAATCATGTTTGATCGTCTCTGTTCACCTTAAGACTAGTGATCAACTCGCCGGGTGCATACCTACAACTTTTTGTTATTTACTTATCCTGCCACATTAAACGTTAGTTTTTGTTGTTTTATTTTTTATATCAGGATATACTCTATATACTAAATAGGAAGTTTATTACGTTTGCAGTTGTTAACGTCAACAGCATAATCCACCTGCTCATATACCACTTTAAGAATAAAAAAGTTGCCATGTTAGCCTAAACAAAGCAAACAAGAAGAAGAATAGTTAATTAATTATTACTTCCCTTATAAATATAGTTTTGCTTTTAATGTAGTTTCGTAAAATTACTTTATCTCCTTCCTGGTAATACGAGTACAAATTTTCCGCAATATTACATGAGGTTTTGTAAATCGGTTTCCTTTTCCGTATACATCTTCCTCTTCCCGAAATTGCAATATTCTAGCCAAGGAGGTAAAATTTACTGAAATTATTAAAAAACCGGCTTAATTTTTCTTTGCATCCATAATAGTACCTCCCTATTAATTATTGAATACTAGCTGTCCTGGCGAATTTTGTTTTATCCGCTTAGTTTGTATGGAGAAAAAATCCTGGTAGTTTTATCAATTATTTTATCTGGACTTCAACACTAAGCCCCACAACGCGATAGGTGGCAACCCTATATCACCAACCGGGCACATATCCAATCCCTCGGCAACGTGTAAAATTTAACACATTTTCGTCTTTTTTTGTTGTCCGACCCGGGGATAGCAGCCGGGACCTGATATAGTCAAGTCCAACACCGAACCGCTAGACCACAGAGGCGACTAAAAAGTTCTAGTAAAAAGTTCTGAAATAATACGAAAAATACAGACAAATTAAGACTTAGGTGTTAGAGCTATGTGACGACTTTTCTGACTGGTAGCACTGCCTTACACTAATCCTGTTGTTTATTCCGATCTGGAGGGTGGAGGTAAGCGGAAAACTTATTAACGCAAGAGACGTAAATATTAACTTTAGGTTGGAAACGCCTCTTTTAACTATTTATGAGCGACAGTTATTTTTACAACCAGGTGATTGGTCTGATTGCCTTTAAATATCCTTAAAAAAATCTGGTCCTTTTTGGAACTCGGTTCGAAGACCGTCTGATGTTGCCTCTGTCCAATTATGTTCTAATATACGTAATATGCGTAACAATATGTATATCTTGAGACTGACCTCATTCAATTACTTCACAATGTGAGACGGCTACAAATTCCACAGTAGTGTTGTTACTTACACATGTAAATTGAAATCAATTGTACATGAAATATTTTTTACTTCTTCCAGGGTTGATATCGGCCTTAAAGTATGTATATTTTACACATGTTGATTTAGTACCCAAGAGGCCTAAAGTTCAAACTTTAACTTTCTTATATTTCTTTTAATTCGACTAATCGAAAGCGTGAGATCTATTATGTTAAAGATAAAAGAACAAACAAAAGATTGTCAACGTATTGGTCGTTATGGTTGGGGAGGCCAAGACGCTAAATGTGAAGTTACTCCATAGGGTTACTTTTACAAGTCGATTCATGCAAAATTCGAAATTAGGATTGGATACATCATTTTAGGTAATCTTAACATTTAGTTTCAAATAAAATCAAGGAATCCGATAAAATTATTGATTTTTTTATTATTTATCATGTTATACTATAATTCGCTAGTATTGTGCTCAAGATTTCCTAAAATGACGTATCCTGTTACAATTTTCAATATTGCATGAATCGAGGTTCAAGAGTAACCCTCACAATTTACAGGTGCATGTGAATTTGTTAGAATCTGTTGAAAAGATAGTGCAAAACTAAAAATTTAATGTGACGTTTGTATTTATAGCGATGCCAGGAGCGTCTAAAAGCCAACCAAACAATTAGTTAGTTGATCATAGGTGAGCGCCTCAGATACCTATTGATCGTACACTTGTCTAGTGTGTCTCCTACAACGAAAAACGCGATCTGACACAATCACCGTGACAGCTAATGAACAAAATAACTTGTTAAGTTTCTGACCCTCCTATTATTCGTTTAAACATGCACTTGTTGGCATGCAATGAGTATTTTTTTAAGTCAAAAAAATTGAGACAGACTACAGGCGCGCCTTTATATAGAGATTTTATACATTACAGATGTATTAGGCGAGTTATCAGATATCTTTCATATCATAATCTGGCGTGCCTGAGTAACAGCATAAGTCCCTGAATAGGCTCCCCTACTATTATAATAATGAAACGCAAGCACCACCTTCAGTGGTTCTATCCAGTCTACATTTTAACCCCTAATACATTAGCTGCTCACTTATCACATAGCCTGAATATATTTGACCTAATCTTGATGAAAATGTTATGTATACTAATATAACGTTAAGTTGTGTGTTTGAACGCATGTAACCGACCTTGATGAGAAAATTGAAGTCGCATATCCTTCAAATAAATAGCCTTTGATGTGATAACAAACAAATTCCGAGGTTTGGATCAACAAAACTCCCGATGAATTGTCTATTTCAATTATTTTCTAGAATATAATCATGACACAGTTATTTCCATTGTGATTTTGCAATATGTACAGGTGTTTTGGTATCGAATGAAAGTATTCACTTCCAGTAGGTCCAATCTACTTCGTAGGCAATCTGCATTGATTAACGCCATCTTTATTCCGTGGGCTTCTTTGTTAATACTTGGTATACTCTAGGTACGTTTAAATGTCACGCATATATTGGTTACGTCACGGTGACGTGGTTATTCGTCACCTAATATGGAATGTAAACTCGGTGTCGTTTGTTCTCTGTAATTATATTGTATACCTAATTATTTTTAATGTGATAAGCGAACAAGCGCACGTCTCTTCGGATAAGAGACAACCGTCGCTTATTATTCAGAAAATATCGCAGGTACGTTGCTGTCCTGTGGCCGGGGTGTTGGGCGTTTTGTGCAACTCCGCTGGCTACCCTATCCTCCAGACGGGAATATGTTACTGTCATTATGAGGGCAGAATAGGTGAGACGGTGGATCACGATTGATGGAATGGTGGACTGCAACATGGCTTTCTACCACCAGTGGTCTTGCCTGTATGGTCTATTTGACCTTTGAGTTGCCTTGCAGGAACACAGTTGGTCTATTCTTCGCAAGGTACCACTGTCATCACGAGGTATCGCTGTTGCAGAATACAGATCAACTACTTTCCTGCCCAGCAGCTCGTAAGAGGCTAACATCGATATTTATCACTAGTGTTAGAAACTGGCTTGGTGGCGGATTTGATACAACTCGTTCCGTTTGGTAGTGCTTATTCCTGCAGTCGTAACATAAGTTGTCGATGATGTCGGTTTTTCTGTTTTAGAGGGTATCGTATCTGCTACCTGTGAATATTTTTTTTATTTAAGAGGCTTATCAGTTATCACACAGTTTTGGCAATGCACCATGATCATTGAATGTCTACCTACAGATGACTTGTCTCTGTCTTCGTCTTTTTTTGCTGTCAGATCCCATGAAAAGCAATATTTTATCAATTTTATTAATAAGTTGTCACACGTATTCGGCATGTCTTGGGTGCCTTGGTTGTATTTCTGCCTTCCTCTTCGGCTATACGGGCGCAACGAACAATATTACCCGGGCTTGTATAAGATCGGAGATCACGTTGTAAGACTAAGTTCCTCGGGCTATGCTTGAGTGCCTTAGTTATTACTCTACCTACCTATTCGGGTACATGTTCTAGAAAAAATTACTTGTTTTATTAATAGTAAACTGTAAAAACACAATCTTATTGCACCAGTAATGTTGGGATTTGACATAGATAAGTGTAGAAATAAGGCTTGAAGACGTCATGATACAAGCCTAGAGTGGTTAAATATTTTTATTTCTATCGATAAATTTCAATGAAACTAAAAAGACCCTGACATACCAGAGCTATCTTTTTGTTCGCAACCTACAATTCGCAGAGTATAAAATTCAGATATTTAAGTCGCAATTTAACATCTGCGCAATTATCGACAAGACAAATAATAAGTACATTTATCCAGTTTACGAAGACTGAATCGATAACATGAATTGATGCCAAATTATACATGATGTAATGTAAAATGTTATTTTTAGATCATCGCTGTCAGGAGTACACATACCGACATACTTCATACGTACAATACAATAACTCTTTATTGTGCACCAAATACAGAGAAACTACAAATACATCAAACAAAACTTAAATTATAAGATACAGAAAGGCGGCCTTATCGCCAAGTCAGCTATCTGTTCCAGGCAACCCTCGAAGGCAAAATACTTCATACATGTACTACTTACATATTTACATACATACATACACACACACATATAAACATACAGACAGACATACCTACCTACATATCTGCCTGCCTGCCTACCTGTCTACCAATCATACATATATTTATGCCAAGTCAAGTAGGCAGAGAAAATCGAGTGCTAATTGAGACATGCCTGGCTTCCTTTACAGTCATATAAACAAGCCGGTTTCGGAGACTTGGCACCACCCTCAGACGAATCCGGCGATGTTATCGTGAAATGTCTGACTTGGTCTCCCCGGCTACCTGCATCCGTCTTCTTTTGCATTTCATGTTGTATGCTTTTATTTGTGTTTCATCTGTCATTCTTTTCAAATGACCGAACTAGCGGAGCATGCCCATCCTTATTTTAATACAAACACTTTATTTCAATTCCACTCTTTCTCGGATCTCACGTACTAATGCGGTCAGCGAGCGTCACACCACACATTTTTCGTAGCGCTCTCATTTCGACCGCATTTATCCTACTCGCATGCTGTTAGGAGTGGTAGTCATAAATAAGAATATATAAGTATAGGTAGTGGTAGTGTATTAAGGGTTCAATAGTTGAATGGTTAAAAAAGGAACCATTATATGCAGATCCGTCGATCCTTATGTCACAGACACTTTATTCTCAAACTATTGAAACTACACAATTGAAACTAGGTGTAATGGTAATTTGTTATGTGACTTATTAAAAATGTAATATATTTTTCTATTGAACGCAGTGAAAACTTTTGATGGAAATTGGTTTAAAGTTCAGTAGTCCGTAGGTTTTGAGATACAGTACATTTTCAAAATGCAAATGTAACTTTATCATTGAAAAGGTAATTTTTCACATTGTTGAAAATATACACAAATGGACTGCTATTTTAGATTAATTGAAAGGTCTCACTTTACGGAAATGCATACTTAATAAATACAAATAAAATTATTTAATTTGCAATTTCCCGCCAAAAGCAATGCAAAAATGCAAGTCAAATAATTTTATTTGGATGCTATTTTAGGGTTTTAAAATCAAAAAGCGTCTAAGACGTTAATCTAGCGCATGTTTCTATTTTTAGATAATAGATAGACAAGGTAGACAAAGACTACCAAAGTGTAAAAGCGAATTAAAGTTAAGTGTGATAGTTGAATTTAAAACAAAGGGCGACATTGAACATATGAAATACCGGATACGTACCGGAAGGAAACTTACGGTCCTTATTATTTTAATATCCCGAATTATAAAGGTCCTGTGATTCACGATATCTGTAGTTCATTGTGCTGAATGCCGGTGTCCGATGGTGTTGTCGACCTCCAAATTATTCATCACTTGAGGCCAATGTCAATATTCATTGCTTCTTTATAAATGGACGATTTCAATAACCTATACAGCTATAGATACGCCTACTAGAGTTTTGTTACAGTCGTTTTGGGTAACTTTGAATCACTGTGTAACTTCGAACAAAATTAAAAAAAAGATTTATAAATTTATTTCTGTAATGTTTTAGTTCTTTCAATATCGTTTTTGTTTAAAATGGAACGCCAAAATTATAAGTAGCAATCATAAAAGAAAAGATGGCAAGACTAAGCTAGATAAGAAAATGTATTTCAAATAGATGCCATTTTACTCTTTAGGGTTTTTATATTTAAACAAATGTCATAAAATGTTAACAATACTCAAAATATTTGAATGATTAAGGTTTTTATACCCAGGCAAAATTCATATTTAAAGTTACCCAAAGCGAGTGATAACATTGAATATGAGTTTAGGGGGAAATTAAAGGCAGTTTGGTTGTTTTTTCTTTAAATTTGTTAAGTTTGCCAAATAAACCAACTCAAAAGATCACTATTCAGTCAACAAAATATACTTGTAATTAATAACATATTAGATTGTAACATCAAAACATTGCCAAAATGTTCAAAGTTACCCAAATCGAGGTTACTAATATGTTTTTGTAAAGCGGGGAATTAACAACCTATCTAAAAACAGAGATATACTAAAATAGCCTATATAAAAGATATTTTAGTATTTTAGTATAGAGATATACTAAAATATCTTTTATCTTAGATAGTTTATTAATATTGGACTTAAACGGACAAGTCCGCGGGCAATCTTCGGATATGTCGACCTCGCTATAATAGGTCTGTGTAATGTTTGCTGATGTAGAATCATCACAGGCTGTCTGGCTTTATTGAAAAAAGTTTATATATTATAATAACAACTAGCTGTTACCCGCGGCTTCGCCCGCGGAGTCTACTAATTTGATATTTAACTCTCCAACACTGCTCGTTAAAATTTTAAGATAAAATGTAGCCTATATCGCTATCCAAAGTTTCATCTATTTTTTTTTAATGTTAATATCAATTTAACAATTTTGCTGTCAAAACTGAACATACACTTTCTCTTTTCTAATTTCACCTCAGATAAATAGTAATTCGTTATTGTCTGCGCAGTTATATCTGCACTTCGGAAAATCCAGTAAAATTAAACTGTATAGCAAGTTATGGAAACCTTTAACAGATTTTTTTTCGAAATTTTAGAAATATACATATCGTCTAACCGTGCGTCTTCGGAATGATTTCTTGTGATATTGGGTTCGATCTCCGGTCCGGGCAACAAAAAACAAATAGAAATTGTGAAGTTTCAATTTTCTACTAAAAGTAACATTGCCACTTGCCCGGGATTGGATAAGTGCCCGGTTGGCTACAGGATTGTCATCTACCAAATTGGACTTAATGTCTTCAGCTAGTCGTGAGCGCTCTGGTTGTGCAGTTAGGCAGAACTTCGGGGATATCTTCAGAAACTCACATTTAGAAATTGTCATCTACCAAATTGGACTTAATGTCTTCGGCTAGTCGTGAGCGCTCTGGTTGTACAGTTAGGCCGAACTAACCCTTCGGGGATATCTTCAGAAACTCACATTTAGAAATTGTAGCAACAAAATTAAACTCTTCAGCTTTTTTATATTAGTATGAACAGATTCTGTGATAAATTTGACCTTGCAGAGAAAAATGTCCTGGCATAATGATGTGTAAACGACGTCATTTGAAAACAATTATTGCTTTTGAGCATATTGCTTAAAAATCTTCGAAATTCATCAGAATTTCACAATAAAAGAGACTTTAGCGGCTCAGCTGGTTCACCAATCAAAAGTAATAATACCTTACCATTAGCCTGTGTTTCATTTTGAATTTTAAGGGATACTGAAATTTTTAATCATTTTTCCAATTTAAAACAAAGGAATATTTTTGTACTGTAACGTGCGGTCATAATAGAATCCTGCATTAACAAAAACATTCCCATTAAACCTTCTGAAAATGGTTCTACTTCTCAAAGCTTGACGCTGAGCGCTAGCTGATCTTCTCCCGTGCGTCTGTGTAAATACCTCCGAATCCCTCAAAGATACTTAACGGTCAGCCTATTCCGCAACTCTGTTGAGTCTGTGTATGGAGTGACCATTGTCGAATGCTAGCAAGTGATCATAATCCACAAAAATATTATTATTGCCATCATTTTTTTAGAGTTTCCCTCGTTTTTACCCAGGATTTTATCATCAGCCTTTTAAACAAAAAAAATGCGATTTTCCATACGAACATTTTTCACCTCTTTTTACCCATTCTCCCCATTGCGATAAAAAGTAACCTATGTTCTTTCGTTTATCATTAAGTGTCTAAATACAAAGTTTCACTGTTACAGCACTTACAGCTTTAAAAGTGACAAATTTCCATATGAATATTCATAACCTCTTTTTACCCATTCTCCCCTATTTTTTGCAATATAAAGTAGCCTATGTTGTTCCTTAGGGTCTATTCTATCTCTGTACCGAATTTCATTGAAATCGGGTGACTGGTTTAGACTTGAAAGCGTAACAGACAGACAGACAGAGTTATTTCGCATATATAGTATTAAGTAGGGAATTTTAAACAATTTTGCTATGATTATAATATTAATATTTGCTATTTTACTATGTGTATCATAATTTCTTTGTGTATTTTTCCTAAATGATAAACTGAAGTACCTACGTGGTTTATTGTTATGGACTTTTGGTAAAATTTACTGTTAAATATTTTTCCTACGCAAATTGTACCACCCCCGTTAACCCCCATCGGGGTTGATTTTCAAAAAACGCTAAGATATGTATCTCATAATTTGTATTGCAGAGCGTTATTTCAGTGTCACGCAAAATATTTCAATAGAATTAAATTTTCCAGACAAACTTGGCCATCCCATTTAACCCCCAATGGGGGTGAATTTCGAAAAACCCTGAAATACGTGTTTCATCATTTGTACTAAAAAGCATTAATTCAAAGTTTCATGCAAAAATGTGTAATAAAAATATTTTTTTCATACAAACTACCACCCCGTTTAACCGCCAATGGGGGTGAATTTCGAAAAACCCTGAAACACGTGTTTCATCATTTCTTCTAAAAAGCATTAATTCAAAGTTTCATGTGCAATAAAAATATTTTTCTCAAACAAACCTTGCCACCCCTTTTAATCTTTTTAGGGGTTGAACTTCCAAAAAATAATATGCCTATGTCCTTCTCATGAATGCAAACTATCTACATACCAAATTTCAGAAAAATCGGTTGGGTGGTTTAGGCGTGAAAAGGTAACAGACAGACAGACAGAGTTACTTTCGCATTTATAATATTAGTATGGATGGTTGTCTGGTAGCTGATCTATAGTAGCTCTATCGTAGTTAGCTTATACTCCGAACTGGAACATGACACTGTCATTATGGCGGCAGGAAAAGTAAAGGCGGCTAATCCCTACCAGGACAACTCTTATCACACCAGTGGTCTTGTTGGTAATCACCCATTGAACCCACGCTCGCCTGTTATGATCTGCCTGGCAAGAAGACAGTTGGTCTATTCTACAAAGGGGACAAGGATCATTATTACAAGCTTCTACTTTCCATATCTGTGTGTTGGCAATAAGCGATTAACAATTAATTATAATAGATTCCCAAATATCATATTTACTAGCATTCATAAGAAGTTCCAAGTATTCTAGTTTAGTTACAATTTATTTAAAAAGTTTCCCAAATGTCTTCTTTAGGAGCATTCATTATACGTTTCAAGTATTCTAGCCTATTTATAATCTCGTATCCCGAAGAAGTCGGCAAAGGTACAGCCAGGACCCACGGTTGGCAGATCGTACTTTTAGTCCCACAACCGTTGAACTTTGTTTTTAACAGAAACTGCAAAAGTACATTTCTGAATACTCGACGTACGGATCGAAACTAGGACTAGACTAGGACACAGACGATTTACGAGTATAAATGTAAAAGCTATGATGTATTTTTTTCAGGTGGACGGCAAAACGATAAAGGCTCAGATATGGGACACCGCGGGTCAGGAACGGTACCGCGCCATCACGTCGGCGTACTACCGCGGCGCAGTTGGTGCGCTGCTAGTCTACGACATCGCGAAGCATCTGTCCTATGAGAACGTGGAGCGGTGGTTGCGCGAACTGCGTGACCATGCTGACCAGAATATATTGATCATGCTGGTCGGCAATAAGAGCGATCTTAGGCATCTCAGGTAATTCATTATTCTTTTCCTCGTGATAGTCTGAGTCTCCTGTGTAGAATAGACCATTTGCCTTCCTTTTCGGCCAGTTCTTATGAGGCGAGTGAAGGTCAAATGGTTCATTACCAACGTAACCAATACTGGTAGTGGGCCCTGCTGCATTTTGTCCGAGAAGGGATAAACCGTCCTGCCTGCTACTGCTGTATTAATGCGATATCATGTTTCGGTTTCGGGGGTTGGCTTCTATTAAACTGGAACAATTGGCCAGCGACAGCGACGACACACTTTCGATAGCTTTTGTGTCTAGAGTCCACGATTTTCTCTTACTATCAAAATGGCTGTGTGCTTGTTTTGCTGTTTTCTTACATAAATAAACAAAAAAAACATAATGATTTAAGAGTGTGATATTCATGAGTACCTTTCTTAAAAGACTATGTACCTTGTGCCAGTTCTGTGACTACTTTAATTAGAAATCATTGACTGTAATGATGAGAGTAAGAACTGCTGTAGATCATATGCCCTGATTTTCTCACAACTTTTTAAATATAGGTTAACTGCTAAGTTACCAATTGCCATAAACCCTCTGCCCGTAATGAGGTGGTATAGTACTGGAACATCTTGCCTAAATTGATACTTATCGCCTTGTTTCTGCCGCCATAAAATCTCAGTGTTGTGCAGTAATGAGAAGGGTTAAGTGTAGGCTATAAACTTGTTTATATACAAAAACATTATCATCAGATAGGAAGCAATACGCTTAACATTTTTGGTGTCTTTAAGTGGTGGTTATTTTTTATCTTATCTTATATAACAAAATGTATCCTCATTTCCTTGGTCATACCTTCATTCCTGAACGGGTGGAATTGTTTTGATCATTGTTTTTTTGGTATGTCAATTATTATAAAAATTTCAACACTCACAAGTACCAGTTGTATGGTCCATGTGAATGAAGATTTTTCTGATTCTGATTCTATCACAAGAAGGATCATATAAACAAAAATTAATATTTATAGTTAGGGTAGTTAGTTAGTTTTACTAATATAAAAATTAAGTCAGAGAATGTTTTTGTTGTTTTTTTTTTATTTTCCGAAAGATTACACTTACAATTATGTGACATTTTAAAATTTTAAACAAAAGCTAATACAATAATTGCTTAGTATTGTGCCTCAAAAATTACAAAATGTTTTTAATGAAATACCTTGATTTAAACTGATAGTTAATTAATTTATTGCAGCAAATTGCAATAAATTACAATATTTAGCAATGTTATACATGAAAGGTAATAAATATTAAATTAGTTTCTGTAATTAGACTCAAAGTCAGTGAAAAAATGTTTTTGATTTCAATGTCAGATAAAATGTAATATATTACGTTTCCAAAATTTTCTAGATTCTTATACTGTAGTTGTTTTTTTGAAACTGTTGGTGTATGTTATATGCTATAGACTGCAACATGAAAAATATCTTCCAAGCTTAGATGTTAAGGCTCATAAAAAGGAGACTTATAATTAGTATGATGGGACATGTCATCTTACCTATCACATTGTGAGGCTTAGCTAACAGGAAGCTACACTTGAGAAATGATGTGTCTATGTTTTATTATGATTGAAATAAACGCAAAAAATATCATTCCGCCATTGAAGTAGACAAACGTCGCCTAGTATAAATGAAGTGTCTTACCATATAAGTACCAATCGTTTTTGTGTAAAATTTTTAATGTCCATAGTTTTGCAGATACTGGAAATTAACATGATTAATATTGTTATTTTTTTTAAATAATATTACAAACGTAAGTCTGTAATTCATTTCAATTCAATTGCATTGGTTTTGCAATTATGAATAAAAATAGATGCCACGCTGTGTTGAACTGTTGCTGTGCTAGTAAGTGTTTAAGAGTCTGAAGGTTTTTGAATTTATAATCCTTACCAGATAGAAGGTCATACAAATCGTGAAAAGTATTAAGCATCCTTAATGTTTTATATATTTTTTATCTTTGACCTATTTAAACTAGAGCCTGATAATGATATATGCTAAATCGCCCTATCTAATTTTTTACACGCTTTTTTAGTTTGCTATGTATTTATATAAAGAAATCTTAAACCGTCTTATTAACCTTATTAAAAAAACGGATTCATAAAAAAAGCCGGATTTTTTTAAAATTTCGCACACTTATCAAGGGCCAAGCATAACACAATTTAAAAAAAAATGACAGATTATTATCACAAGCAGAACCTTTAAGATTTAAACATTGCGCTGCATGAACGTTGCGTATTATTTTTTTATGTTGTCGTAAGGCAAACAAGCCGATTTCCTAATGGTAAGAAATTCACCTCACCTACAGACACCAGAGATGGTAATGGTGCGTTGCCAACCTGAGGCTAGGGTGCTAACGTAAGGCGGTTGTACCAATCCAGGCGAGTCACTGCGAAACAAAACAAAAATATCTAGTCAGATTTCACGGTATTAGTGACGGTAAGCCTATGCTCGCCTTTTACGAGCTGCGTGGCAGGAAGGCAGATGGTCTATTCTTCAAAGGAGCCCGGACCAACACTGGGTATCTTTGTTGTGTGTATGAATAAAATAAAATTAAACATTTTTAATAAACTTAGAAACAAAAAAAAACCGCATCGAAATTGGTCCATCAGTTCGAAAATGATGATGCCACAGACTCTATATTAAAAAAAACCTAAAAAATTAACAGTTCTATAAAAAAAGTTCTCAATAAGACTAACCTAAGAATTGACTCATTTGGGTGGAGGAAAATTTGAACTTAGTCACCCCTAGATTGTTCGAGGGTGATGTAAATAATTGAGTTTGATATAGAACTATTAAATTGTGATTTTCAGATCCATACCTACAGAGGAAGCGAAGGCGTTTGCGGAAAAGAATGGACTTAGTTTTATAGAAACATCTGCTCTCGACTCCACTAATGTAGAACCGGCATTCCAGAATATCCTCACGGGTAAATAACGTGTCTTTATAGTATATTAATGCAATTAAACAATAATTCTGTTCTTATTGGAAAAGGTCACATACCACTAGTTAACTATGTTGTGAAACAATCTTTAGAATATTGGCCTATAGCTATTTATAAATACAATTATAATTTGTAAAAGCTTAATGTTTTTTTAGCAAATATTTCCAAAGTAGGTAAGGATATATTATAGTGTTACTGTAATATCTTGCACAGGTCTTAAAATCAATAAATATACTCTACTAGCTGTTACCTGCGGATTTGTTGTGGAGTTAGGTCATACTGTTTTAGGAGGTTTAGGAGTCCATCGTGGACAGACAACGTGACACGTGATTTATATATAATAAGATATTTATCAGGGATGATTAAGATTGTAATAGTATATGTTATATGGTACAATTTAAATTGTTTCAAAACTGACGGAGAAATCGACTAACATTCATGAAAATGTTGGCATATAACCTCCTCTTTTTTAAGTTGGAAAAAAATTACACACACGCATATTTTTGCGAGATAGGCGGAATGTATAGAGGGCCGATTGTCAAGATTGCTGCAAATCTGACGAGCTTTCTCCACGTTCTTTGCTTTTTTCATATAAACTCGCCAGTTTCGGAACATCTTCATTCTATCCTCGTAGGGTTGCCAGGTCGCCATATCTAATGGCCGCGAAAACCTGGCCTTACATTTGGGTAAAAAGTCCACACAAACATTGTTGAAGATCTCTTGTGTCTCAGTGTAGTCCGGTGAAGTTGTAAAAACCTCGCGGGTAGCATGTAGCTAGCCATGTTAGCCATTTCGAAAAAAATATCTCAGTGTAAAAAATATGTATGACGATGATTTTTTTATTATTTACCACAAATCTTAAATTATAATTGTCTCGATCAGCTCAAAATCCGAAATTATCAAGCGTAAAAAGTCAACTAAGCCTGGTTTCTAGAGTTTTGGCCAGACTTGACATTCAAAAACCCTGATTATGTTTGGCTTTATCTCGACGTCTGGCATCGCTATATCTTTAGGTAATTTTATACAACGTGTAACATAAGTCCCCAAAACCGCTTCAGCAGCAGATTCGGGAAACTGTACGAAACCCTATGCCGGTAGAACGGAGTCTGTAACTGTAAAACTG
>NJDD01002475.1:202143-223051 GCA_002245505.1 Calephelis nemesis
CCGACGGCGATCAAACCTATACACCCGCCTTTTTCTATTTTTACATAAAATTGCCTACTGTGGATATTAAAACTGTTATTGAATTGATTAAAGCATACCATTTAGTTGAAAGTGAAATCAATAATAGTCAATGTTAAAAACTGAGGTCATATTACGTGAACGTTTAATAAGTTGGTACTATTTTTAATCAATAGATAAGGTTCTGTTGCTTTGTAGTGAGTTGAAAGGAAATATTATATCAACGTAAGCTTTGTGCCTGCATTTTAAGTTGTAGGCCTTGATAATAATTGTATTTTAATGAACTAGCACTAGCTGAACCTACTGACGTTGTCCTGTTATGTCTACGACCTCCCTATTCATTGAATTAAAATAATTAAACTTAAGCTTATCGCAAACCTGGTACATATACTAAATTGTAAAAGCCACACTTTTTTTTTGTTGCCCGACCCGGGAATTGAGCCCGTGACCTAATGACCGCTAGACAACAGAGAAGATACTAAACTTTTTAATACTTTTCACCAACAAATACTACAATTTTTAATAGTTCATTGCGAATAGTTTTAAGCCTCTTCCTTAAATTTGCCGGCTATCGTAACCTCCAAATTGGCAAAATGACAATAATTGAGGTTACATCAGCCTCAAAGCCACAAATCTGGACGAGATGTTGCGTTGTAATCGTTACTATGATTCACAACAGATATTATTAAACTGGTGACCTTGACAATTGAATCATGGTATGCAGGAAAATACCGTAATGACTGGCAAAATTCGCAATCTTATTTTAAATTAATAAAATTTTCTAGTTTTTTTAACTCCCATCGGAAAAACTAAAAACCTCTGTGGTCTTACGGTCTAGGTGTTAGAATTGATTTCATGAGATCCGGGGCTCGAACCCCGGGTCAAACAACAAAAAGTGGGTTTTCTAATTTATAATATAAAAATGAATTGCTAAATGTCTTGGTAAACGTATAACTTCCGAACTACTCAACATAATATTTGGATAATTCTTTCTTTGTTCTGCTAGCTATTGTCAGAAGGTTTTTATGAAGAGAAAAAAACCGGGGAAATTGCAAGGAAAATGGGAAAAATAGTACTTTATTTT
Organism: Calephelis nemesis; assembly: GCA_002245505.1. Lineage (NCBI taxonomy): Eukaryota > Metazoa > Arthropoda > Insecta > Lepidoptera > Riodinidae > Calephelis > Calephelis nemesis. The sequence goes on from NJDD01002475.1 coordinate 203,246, forward strand.
TACCATACAAACTGAACGGGTGAAACGGTTCACCGGGACAGCTAGTTTTCTAATAAAAAATGTCACCAACCTGGGAATGGGACTGCTGCCAGTTGGAACCAGTTTTATGCTTTGTTTACGTTATAACCATGCATTTTGTATTTTGAGTTGAAAATGTAATCGTCTCCGAATCGTTTCTTAAAATTTGGCTGGTATTTTTTTAAAGACTAATTTGTTGCTTAACGCGAGGTTTTTACAACTTCACCGGGCTATGGCTGGTACTTTAAATGTCACCCTGTATAAGAACTTCGAGGGACACCTTACAACAACCAGTGAGGCGTACGATCTACCTCGGCGATAATTACTTCCTTTTCACCTTGGAACTGGTTGTGCTACTTTCTCTAATGTGTTTTTGATATAGTTTTTTTAGCTGAATACAGTTGTATTATTGTATAGGTATGCCTAATAATATTAGATGTTCTATATTCCCATTAATAAAATAAAAATAAATAAAATTCACTGGAAAAGTTACACAATTGAAACTAACCCCAAAGTAATTATATGCTTGTGTTATGGGTGTTAGTCAACGATTCTAATACATAGAAATACTTAAATAGAAACCATAATAAATTTAATAAACACCCAGACCCGGAAATGCAGACATCTAAATGTTCACAAATGCCTGCCCCCGTCGGGAATGAACCCGAGCCTCGCGGTTGATGGGTGTAGTTAGTAGTAGTTAGTTAGTTAGTAGAAGGCGTGTACGCTAACCACTTGACCAACGAGGCGGTTTTTCATTGTTTACGAACCGTGTTCTCCTCGTCTTTGACTCCGTGCCATTTTGTTTTCACGTTTCAATGTTTAAAGTGACTAAAGCAACCTTAGCATTTTAGTGTTTACTGTGTTTACTGCCGAAAACTGACTTTGACATCAATAAGTAAGTTGTGCACAAAAATTTGTATTTTCCTCGATCTTCCTGGTATTCCATTATCAGATCGCGATTTATCGCCTCTGTGGTCTAGTGTTTCGGCATCGGACTTGGCTTCTAGAGTTCCCGAGTTCGAACCCCGAGTCGGGCAACAAAAAATTAGAAAATCCCCGTATTGGTCCGGGCTCCTTTGCAGAATAGACCATCTGCCTTCCTGCCAGGTAGCTCGTAAAAGGCGAGCATAGACTTACCGTCACTAACACCGTGACATCCTACTAGGTATCGCAGCGACTCGCCCGAATTGGTACCACCGCCTTACCTATTCCTGCCGCCGTAACGTCTAATGTTTGCTGTTGACGTGTTTCGGTTCGGAGGGTTAGGTAGCCGGTAAACTTACTTTTGCTCGAGGCCGACGATCCCGGCCTTAGGTTGGCAACGCCTCTTTACCACCTTTGGTGTCTCTAGGTGAAGTGAATTTCTTACCATCAGGAAATCCGTCTGCTTGTTTGCCTTTCATTATCATAAAAAAAATGTGTATTTTCAATTTTCTGATTAAAATAACGTTGCCCGGGATTGTAAATGGGTCCGGTTGGCGATAAGCTTGCCACCTAGCACATTGTGAGATTTAGTATCTTCGGCTAGTCGCGGGTGCCCTGGTTGTGTCTCTGCTTACTCCTTCGGAGATATGGGCCGAAAGATACTTTTTTATACCTCCTTTTTCAAAGTCGGTTAAAAATTGGCTAAGGGCGAGACAAACTTGGCTTGAAGAGTTCCGTAGAATTATATTGGTGAGCTACCTATATTGTGAGTAGCGGTGAGTGAATAGCGCACCAAAGTACCACTAACACGGTAATGTGTTATAATATAACATTCCCGTACCACTAGATATTAGTTTTCACCTTTTCATCTAGCAAAACCAACTTGGTTTTTTGTAGTTCTTTTATAAACTACAAATATTTTCATATCTGGACCAAAATTATTTTCGTTGACAGTTTATAATGAGATCTACAACAATCTTATGATTTTACCAGTCTCTTAGTTTAGAAGAGATTATAGGTATATTATTATATCTCCGATTCACCATTTCTGAAGTATCTTTCTTTCAAACGATTAGCTTTTAGAAAAGACAAAAAACTTAGTCTACAGAACATACATACAGAATTTTTGTTTGTCTGTTTCTCCTTCGTGATACACTCGAATACACTTAGTAATATTATGGTGATGAAATTTTGTAAATTTGGCTGTCATTCATTTTGATTATGTCTTTTTTTTGTGTGTTGTCTCTTAACTATTTACTAATCATAGTTACAATTAAAAAAATAAAAAGATAGGTAGGTACTTAAATAGGTATCTACGACTTCCGCACTAATTTCAGTTCTCTTACAGGGCAAAAAATTAATAACGTCTTACTTAAAGATTTTTTTTTTATGTAGATGTAGACACCAAAGGTGGTAAGGGTGCGTTGCCAACCTGAGGTTGGGATGCCTCGAGCAAAAGTAAGTTTACCGGCTACCTTACCCTCCGAACCGGAACACGTCATAACGTTATGGTGGAAGGAATAGGTAAGGCGGTGGTACCAATCCGGGCGAGTCACTGCCAAACTCTACCACCTAGTCGGATGTCACGGTGTTAGTGATGGTAAACCTATGCTCGCCTTTTACGAGCTGCCTGGCAAGGAAGGCAGATGGTCTATTCTACAAATGAGCCCGGAGCAACACGGGGAATTTCAAATTTTTGTGTGAATTAGAACGTTTTTGAATTTTTATTCACCCGTCATTATACTTACAAAAATTTAATTTAAATTTTAAATTGCCTGTTGAGTCTGTTCTATTACTCAACATTATTTCACCGGTTTAAAAAACCGGTTTATAATAAATTACAAATTTATCTTAGTACTTATCATATAATATTAAAAGAGGGTCTGCCAAGATGGACTAATTGTAACAAGTTTCTGGGATCATTGCTAATTCCAAACTATTTATCTACATTTTGTTTTAAAAGTACAAAAATGAAGCGTAGAGGTCCAACTTAAAGTTTAGGCTACACCTTTAACTTGAAGAATAAGTATACACATATATGTGTAGAACATATAGAACATACCTACTAATATTATTATGGCTATTATCTTAAGCTAAGATCTGAAAATATTTTAATTTAACAATAAATGTACTTAATTACTAATACTATTAACCTACCTGTAAAATAATGATTTAATTAAACACCAAAATAGGAATTAAGTTTCCCGCGATTTTCACAACTTAATAAAAACACTTACTTTTTTCTGAAAAATTACAAGCGAATGTCGCGCACCGTACAGCCACCACGAGATGCCGTTCGACAGTAAACGTTGTTTGGTGGGGAGGTCGCCAGTTTTATAGTCGGTTTACTAGATATCGCAAAGCCATTCACTGTAACAGCCTATGTCATTTATCTCAGTGTTTGAACAATATTTCAAATTTGTTTGAACTTACGTTTGTACAATCTAATTCTGAATAATAAAATTAATATCACAGATAGCATTTGTGTACTGTATTAGTAACTTGTTTTCAGCACCTTCAGAGTCGTGTACATTTTACTTCAATTCGACTTATAAGGATTGGTTCGTTAATGATGGATGGATAAGGAGTGGATCGTTTTCCAAGGGTCATGATGCTTGCAAACCTGCCCAGATTCCTCCACATTCAGTAAACATACTTTGTATGAAAAACAAATACGCCGGTTTCGGATACCTACTCTTGACACTGTACCGATACGTATTATCAAAGACATATTTACTAATCTCTGGTATTATTAATAATACCTGATCAATTTGATCGTGAAATGTCGAATACCTACATCCATCCACAATCACATCGTATATCTGCTTTGTAATTTTTCCATATTCTGTCATTCTTTCCACATGACCAGTTCGGGCATGTTGAAAGAATGACAGAATCTAATCATTTTAACACCAACGGATGCCATTTTTTATAATTGTGTTACTTGTAGGCAGATAAAGGTGAAATGAAATAAAAATCATAGGACCGGACAACGTCTGTCGCCCATTTAATAGTTACTTTTTATTATCCTAAATTGTTTTAAATGAGTCAATTTCAACTTAACATTTATGAAACGCATTGCCACTTGTGACATGTCGTAGGTTTAGATAGTCCGATTTTCATACAAATTTTCATCAATTTGATGTTTGAAAAAATAAGTAGACTAAGTATGTTTGAACACGGGTCGTTAATAATATTTAAGAGTGTTAAATTTTATCAAAATCGGTCCAGCAGTTTAGCCATTAAAAGCTAAACAGATAGTCAGACTTTCGCATTTCAATCGCGACAGCTTTCAAACAAAAATCCGCATCTAATTCGGTCCATCCGGTCAAAAGTTATGATGCCACAAACAGACACGCACACTGACTCGTCAAACTATTACCAAATTTCATGTCTCTAGGTGGAGCGAATTTGTTACCATCAGGATACCCGACAGCTTGTTTGCCTTCCAATTTCATAAAAATTAAATAAAAACAATGAATAAATGAATTTGAAGACAATATTGTGTATATTATGTTTATGTACGTACAACTAATACATTACCGAATAATAAATTATTATATAATGTTGAGATTACACCGGCACACAAAAAAAATAAGTAGAATGTGCGTTTGACCGGACCTACCTACGGGTACGTATTTTGGTCCGCTGAATCCGAATTCAAGGTCAGTTTGACTCCTACCCCCTCAAATTTCGAGAAAACTTCGAAAATCCGTAAAAATGATGAAAATCGGTAGTTTTAATGATTCAATAAATTTTTGGAACTAAATTAAGCGTGATTTCCATGTTGGATGCTATAAAGAGAAATACCCGAAGAAAATCGTAAACGAAAGAGGAATCCACTACAAAGATCATTTCAGGATAAAAGAGTGCGATACAGACGAAATGCAGACATCTAAATGTTCATCACACAAATGTCTGCCCCCGTCGGGAATCGTATCCGAGCCTCGCGGTAAGTCTATGTAGTTAGGCGTATACGTTAGCCACTCAACCAACGAGGCGGTCTTTGAAGTCCATAAAAGACGTGCATTTCTTGCCGTCTGAATATACGTCTGCTTGTTAGCAAAATAAAGTCGACTTCGACAGTTTTCACATGGTAATACGAAATAAAACGGTAATAAAACACAAAGTTTGTTTAAGCGCTATAAACTAATTTATAACAAGAGAACACTTGTACAATTATGCAAGTGAAGATAGTGGTGAATTTAAAGCATCATCCAGACGCCTCAATCACGCTTTCCACAAAGGTGACCTTGGTGGAAACTTTGTAACCAATCAAAATTTTCTCCGTGGTCCGGGCTCTTTTGCAGAATAGACCATCTGCCTTCCTGCCAGTCAGCTCGTTAAAGGTGAGCACAGGCTTACCGTCACTAACACCGAGACATCCGACTAGTTGGTACGCGCCCGAATTGGTACCGCCGCCATAACGTCCACTGCTTGCCTTTGACGTTTTCCATTTCGGAGGGTAATATAACCGGTAAACTTACTTTTGCTCGAGGCCTAACAACCCGGCCTCAGGTTGGCAACGCACCATTACCACCTTTGCTGTCTCTAGGCGGCGTGAATTTCTTACCATCAGGAAATCCTTCTGCTTGTTTGCCTTCCACTGTCATAAAAAAAAACACTTTCCACACGGATGCAAACCAATGTTTACAACCAATTTTTTAAACCGTGTGGAAGTGACACGTCACAAACCTCTGCTAAACTGAATAACCTTCGCAGGTACGAGAACTCACCATCTTCAGGCTTCAAGTACTGCTACAAGCTGCCGTGCGAGGACCCACAAGCTATGAACAAAATGCTCCAGTGGCTGATTACCCACCACCGCTACGGGAGCTATCAGCAAATCACTAACAATGACGGAGATTACAAAAATAGATAGATTAAACTTATTTTCAATATTTTTTTTAATATGTTTATTGCTCAGGGTTAAATTTTGCAAACTTAATTTCAAAGCAGCTGTCGCTAACTGGTTAAAAATTTGGTTTTTTGACCGACTGTAACATACATTAATCGATTTCTTCTTAATTTCCGAACGAATTTTAAAAAATCTTTTTTGTAGGAAAAATAGCACTTCCGAAGTGGCCTTTTGCGTAAAGTGTACCTGGTGTACCTAATGCTAATAATATAATAGCAAGCACTGACGGTGTCATTAAACGTTTTTTTAGAGGGCGATGGGACAAAAAAAATTAAGATGCGAATTAAAGACATCAAAAGATATAAAATTTTATCTGAATTGGACCAGAAGAAGTTTTTTTATCATGAAAACTATATTTTTTCAGAATTTTCGAGAGTTTTGTGTATTTTTTACGTTTAAATTGTCTCGTGGCCTCAATAAAGTTTCAATTCATATTCAGCGGATCGAAATACGTGAAAATCGCGCTTAGTTTAGTTCCAAAAGAAATTTTATCGTTAAAATTGCCGATTTTCATCATTTTACAGTTTTTCTTAGTTTTCTCGAAACTTGAGGGTGTATGGGTCAAACTGACCTCAAATTCGGATTCAGCGGACCAAAATACGTACCAGTAGGTAAGTCCGGTCAAATGCATATTCTACTTATTTTTTTTTTGTGTGCCGGTGTTATTATATAATTACCTATTGTTCGATTAATATTGAGGAGGATATCCATGAAGGAAAGCTGACAGAATTCGAAAAATTAAATTATTTAACAAAATAATTGCACACACTTTGAAAGTGTAGCAACCAAATTTAAATGTATCTACCTATGTCCAGACAAATTGGCTGTTACTCCAAAAACAGCGAAACAGAATCATCGAAATAGCCATTGTTTAAATTATCAGTTTGACTAAGATGCTTAGGATAAAAGTTGTTTCTTTTAAAAAAATCGTTATATTTTAATAAGTAACAGAGGCAACCTTACTTCATATCGTCTTCAAATCCATTAAAATTTATGGTCAATTTATCAGTTGGGTTACTCTTGAATCTCGATTCATGCAATATTGGAAATTGGTATCGAGTATGTCATTTTAGGTAGGTATTCTTGAATAAAATATTGGCTAATTATTAACATTTAGTAAATAATGAACAATAAATGGTTTATCGGAATCATTGTTCTTTTGGAACTAATAAACTCAATCCGCTAGTATTATGTTCAAGAGTACCTAGGTACCTAAAATGACATATTCGATTCCAATATACATCAAATCGAGTTTCAAATGTAACCATACAGAAGTACTTCTAGAATTGGATTTGTGTAAATTAAATCCTTTTAGAGAAAATATACCTAAATCAGTCAGGGTTACTTATTCTTGAATTTTGCTTCCAAAAAAAAACAAAGAATCCGATAAAAAATCAATTGCACAGTTGAACTAGCTCACAGGCTACAAGAAACCAAACAAACCTACAATTTTTAAGGTTATTATTTTATGCCATTTTTATCTATTGCTGCGCGCTTGTTAGCTGACTTTGCCATATTTTTTAATGATAATGGTGCGTTGCCAATCTGAGACCGAAATGTTAAGTCTCAAGTTTACCGGCTAAATTATCTTCCGATCTGGAGCACGTCAACGGCAAGCACTGACGTTATGGCGGCAGGAATAGATAAGGCGATGGTACCAATGGAGACGCTGCAAAACTATACCACCTAGTCAGATGTCACGTGCTAGTGATGATAAGCCTATGCTCGCCTTTTTGATCTGCCTGGCAGGAAGGCAGATGGTCTATTCTGCAAAGGAGCCTGGACTAACACGGGTAATGTAGGTACTAACTGAAGTAATTCGCTTGTATTCTATTCAAGAGTAGGTATTCAACCTACCTAATATGATGACATATTATATCCGATTGCAATATGCATTTTGTATTAAATTGAGATTTAAAAGAAACCCAAATGAACATAAATTTGGCATCGAGTGTTTTTCAGCCATAGATAAGTGATGTAGGTACCTAATCCTATTAATTAATATTGTAAATGCGAGAGTTTGTATGTTTGTTTGTTACTCCTATTAAGGAGTTTAAATTATGTTACTCCTATCTGTTCACCAGTTTTTCCATTAGGAAAAACTGGTGAACAGATTTTCTGAAATTTGGTACACACATAGAGGGTAAATTGGATTAACACATACGATAGTTTTAATCCCGAAAAAACGTTCCTATGGAACTACGCGGGCAATGCCTCGGGCACCAGCTAGTTTTCTAGATAGGTATTATCAACAAGAGGTGTAATGATTTTTGTAAGTTTCTATGTGCCTGCAGCTGCAAGTAGTCATAAGGTTGTTTACTGCCAAAGACCTGAGAAATACTTAAACCGATTGCATCCGATCAACATTACTCCTTTTTTTTTAAAAAAAAAATCCAGTTAGTGCTCTATAACGTAAGAAAATCTGAAGTCAGTCACCAAGGCTCACCATTGATGTATTCCGCTGCAATACTTGCAAATAAAACAGGGGCTATTAGAATAAATCACGCTATAGCAAGTTTATTTTTTATTTTTAATCAATGTTTATTACCTACTTGAATTTCTGATAATAGTTCTAACCTTTGACTTCCTGGCTTTTGATAGACAAGTGTCAGAATCCAGAAGCTAAACTGGCTATCGTGTTACAGTCATTACTCTAAACGGAGGCTGGTTTTGGCCTAGCGGCATCTTCGACCGTGACGTTAACAATAGAAAAAAGATATGCAAGAACAATATAAACTTTGTCCCATTGTAATAAGATACACAATCATAGGCTGGGATAATGAAGCATTGTTTTATATTCATCACCGTTGGTCGAGTGCCTCGTTGGTCGAGTGGCTGGCGTACACGCCTAACTACACCAATTAACCACGAGGCTCGGGTTCGATTACCGACGAGGTCATGCATTTATGTGATGAACATTTAGATGTCTGCGTTTTCCTGGTCTAGGTATTTATTAAATTTATTTTGGTATCTATTTAATTATTTCTATGTATTAGTAACGTTGACTAACAGCCATAACATAATTTGCTTGCTTTGGGGTTAGATTCAATTTGTGTATCTTGTACAGTGAAATGTATTTATTTTATTTTTATTATTTTTTCATCAGAAATCATTACAATATAAGCCTTAGAGTTGTCGGACAACAATTCATTTTTGCTTTAAATAGTTCTAACTATTGCTGCTTTGAATAGGTATATTATTCTTATCGACAATTACAGCTCTATTTGCATAAAATACAAATTGGTAGTGAATTGCTTAATTATAAGATATAAACCAAACAATAACTTGTAGAATGTGTGGAAACAAGTTGTTAATTTAAAAACTGTTAAAATGTAAAAGCTGAATTTAAGTCCTTTTGCATTCATTAGTGTGCTAAGACCCTTATCTAAATTTAAAAGATACTAAACCCGTTCAAATTACTCAAAGTCAGGGAGTTTTTCTATATGAAATCACTTAGGTATAATAATGTTATTAAATTTTTGTTATATTTATATTAATTTAAATATTTTTGTTATATGTTATAATCTTAACTGCTTTTTGATTTCAAACAAAATTAAGACGATCAAAACTTGTTAATTCTGATATAAGATAAAAGGAAAATGATTCCGTAGCCGAATGGCAAAAGTCGGAGCCCCTTAGATTCGACATAATGTCTGTTTGTCCGTTTTTCGAATGTCGGAACCGCTTTATTCACAAGCTATTATAGGCCTACACAGTTGAAACTCTGTAAGAAAAGGTAATGTGGCTCACCGATTTTTATAGAAAAAGAAAAAAATAGAGGCGGGATCATACTAACCATTTTTTTTTAAATTAAACTTATTCATGCGGTGTATTTCCACATAGATCTTCAAAAATTACTTTCAGGTTTCTCAAAAAAAAATATTCTCATAGTCAATCATTTGAAAAATGGACAAATCCAAATTCCAAAACAGTAACATGCGTACCCCCTTCCAATTTTCCCTTTTTTGCGACTGACAGATATAGGTATTTACCTAATCTGATTTTTATCACCCTTTGTAAGAAAACATTTTTTAATACACGATATTTATTCGTCAAACAACATGTCTCATTAGTAGCTAAATATTAATATTTTGATTTGATACATATATTGATACATTTAATTTATATTTATATATATATATTATATAATATATAATTTATAATTTATTTAATGTACTTACCTAACCCAAAAAGCAATATATTTATGCAAATCATCTGTAGTTTATGAATGAACTTTATAGGATAGAAGAAATCCACTAAAGGAGCTTTTCTTTGGCTGTAAATTAATATCTATTAATTGAAGGGTTCCTTATTAGTCATCATAGATTTTTCATGTAGGTATTATGAGAATAGGTAGCAAGTAATATTTGACTCTGTGTTACAAAAAAACATCATAAGCTTTTAACTGAAAATTACTTTGTACTTTTCCAGTACGTCATATTTTCGGTTTTTGAAAATGTGCTTTTTCGATAATTCTTATAAATTCTCAGATAGGTAAATAATGAGCTTCTATTTGGGCATAGAGTTACAGACAGCCATTATGATATTTCAAGACAAAAAATGCATAAACGTGACCAAAAGTCTGCCTTGCTTGTAGGTCAATTTTAGAAAACTAAATCTCTTTACATAAATATCATCAAAATATGTACTAAATCAGACATGTTTGATGTGTCATTATCATATGTTGGAATATAATGTTATTTTATTATCTAAGTTTATTACTTGTTTGTATCCACTCAAACATAAAACGATAATACTGCAGGTTAGTAAACATCTATCACCATCCGTCGTAAAGTCCAAAATATTATAAGGTGTCACTGATAATCCTTAGCTAGTGTACATGTTGCGATCTTAAAAAGTGGCACCGTGGGAGTGTGGTATGTACAATGAAGGTTGCAAAATGATGTTGGACAGCAGCATATTGGACATATTTTACAGTTGAGTACCTAACGCCTCTACTTTGGCTAAAGGTTGAAAAAGTAAATAAGTATATGAAAGTAGGAAAGTTTGAAATTGAAACACAAAAAGCAGTTCTGATTTGTAACGTCTAGCTCCAGAGGGAAAAACCATAATATTAGGTACTTACTTTAATGACTTAGACACAGGAGCGGTATGCGCTTCTGCGGATTTTTAACTTTAACTACTACTACTAAAAAAGCCTGATTTGTTACAAAATTTACACTTAAGCCGTGCGGTGATAAGTTAAAGTTAAGATCCGCATCTCCGTAAATCGCAGCTATGCGGCGACAATGTGATATCCGCCGTAAAGTTGATTAATTCTACATTACAAACTAGATTAACATATTAGTACTAAGCAGGAACATTAAACTACTCAGTAATTCGCCCAGATTGGTAACACCGCCCTACTTATTTCTGCCGCTATTGTGTGTGTGTTCCCCGTTGTCATATTTTGTGATGGGAGGAAAAGTGGTCAATAGATTTGCATACGTATTACGTAGCACATGAATCATCACTGTGCTTTGATATGCCACGCCATGTTCAATCAATTCAATCAACATGAGCGTCAATAATCATCTTCTTGGAGATAATCTATGACCCGAACTAATATAGTTTATTTTTATAAGAAGCTTTTAGTTCTATCTATATTATGCTTCTTGGTTTTTATTAATTGTCTCTTGTTTTTTCATAAAAACTGTTAATTTTTTCATCTGTACTTTTAACGCCATCGAGAAAGAAGATGGTCACTGTTTCTTCGTAGTTATTGACTTTCGTGTACATAAATAAATTGTTTGTGGTGGCATTTTCGTGCAATTTTATTTAAATAAAGTTCGCAAATGAAGTATTTAACAAGAAATTAGATTATCGTGTAATTCCTCGTTGCCGCCAAATTATGTAAAGCGGCCACCGTTTTACCCATATCCTGGCTAAGCATTAATTTGAAAAGTTTAAGCCGATATTGCCCTAATTTAGGGCAATTAATGTTATTATTGCAGATTTTAACTTTGATTGTGGCAAATGCTAACGCCTTGCCAAAAGTGAAAGGGAAAAGTTCTCAACTGTCAAATGTAAATGTCATTTTCTAATGTCATTTGTTATTTGTCAAATGTCAATTGCCAATTGTCATTTGTCAATTGTCATAACAAGCTGAGATTTTTAGTATTATTTTGTGAATTGTGATTTTTATTAGCTTTCATTTGTAAATAACTTATTTTAACAATGTTCTACACGTACATTTAACATTAAGGTGTTTGTGTAAATTTTTGCAACGGCTTCTGTAATAATGGGGGATAGCAGTGATTCTGAAGAGTTTTATGATGCAGAAGAGCACACGCCCGTCAAGGGATCGAAGTATGTACCAATGTTTATAATTTCTCTTGATTATGCATAACAAGCTCCGAACTTTTACACAGATAGTATACAGTCATTAGGTCTCGCCAGAAAGAGGCCAACGAACTGTGAAATTAAGTTTTTATAAAACTACATTTTCTAAAACTAGTTTAGCAAGGTACTTTTTTCATAACAGATGTTTTACTAGTTCAGTACGTCCTTGGTATCGACAGGTGATTACATATACAAACAACCATTGAATAGTTAGTCAACATACATTCAGAATTAGATGTTTGCAAGTTTAATGTTTTGTAGTAATATTGAAATTTTTATTTTTATTTTATAAAATGTTTAAAACAAATAGTTTGACTAGCTATATCAAAAAGTAATTTTCGAGCTCATCAAATTTATTTTTAGTTTTAATTGACTATTTAGCAAAAAAAATTAATCCATGTATTGTAATCTCTTCTATGAACAGAATATTCTATGCATCAAACATTGGGGCAAATAATTTTTGCTTATTAATATTTTTATTTTATTCCAGGAGATCATCAATTTGTAAAAGTATAAGTGTAACAGATAGTAATATTGATAAGGATAAATCGCCAGTAAGTAAATCCGAAGATGCAATACAGCCTTCAGTAACAAGTACTCCCAATGACAATAACACACCACAGGATGATAGAACAACTATTAAAAGTGTAAGTTATTTCTATAGTCATATATGTTTTTATGGAATAAGTTACCAATATTTCAGCTAGGGACTCGGAATAGGTATCTAAAAATATTAACAGCATTAAAAAATATTAAAAGTATCAATAAGTAATTTAGAAACATACTTATTGTTGCTAAAATCACAGGGCTCGCAGCTGTTCTCCATGCATTGTGCAGGGTCATTGACCCTTTGCAGAATATAATAAGTGCTATAATTTGTTTATTCTTGATTTTTTAAATATTTTAATTAATTATGCAGAATACCCAACCTCAATTTTGAGTACACACGTTTTTTTGTAGTTAATACTTGTACTTATCCACAATATACATGCCCGGTGTTGGTCCAGGCTCCTTTGCAGAATAGACCATCTGCCTTCCTGCCAGGCAGCTCGTAAAAGGCGAGCATAGGCTCACCGTCACTAACACCGTGGCATCTGACTAGGTGGTAGAGTTCAGCAGTGACTCGCCCGGATTGTTACCACCGCCTTACCTATTTCTGCCGCCATAACGTCACGACGTGTTCCGGTTCGGATGGTAAGGTAGCCGGTAAAGTTACTTTTGCTCGATGCCTAACATCCCGGCCTCAGGTTGGCAACGCACCATGACCACGGTGTCTCTAGGCGGCGTGAATTCTTAACATCAGGAAATCCATCTGCTTGTTTGCCTTCCAACATCATAAAAAAAAATATCCACAATATACATATATAGTGGGTAAGTACAAGTGTTAACTACAAAAAAACGTGTCTATACAATGGAATTCCACTAAGTGCCAACAATAGCAAGCATAGATTCTATTATCAATTTTGAGGACTAATTTGAAAATACCCTATATTATATTCTTTTCCATATTGGTTTGGATCCTTTGTGTAGAATAAACTATCTGCATTTCTACCTGACAGCTTGCAATAGACAAGTACAGGTTGAATGGGTAATCATCAGCAAGACCACTGGTAAAGTGCTGTGCAGCCACTTGTCTAGGTAAGAATGACTTGTCTTATGTATTCCTGATGCCATAATGACATTGTTAGTTGGAAGACTTGGACATTATAGTCTTCCATCTCGTCTGTATACAGCAACACACCAATGAACTATGGTGGCTATAGGTTATCTCTTACCATCAAATATACCATACCATAAATGTAACATTAACATGTAAATTTTTCATTGAATTTCATTTTCACAGAAAAACCACTTCATTTTGGCATATTATTTAAATAAATCAATGGGATAATTAGGTTATATATTTCGGCTGATTTTATTAATTCAATATTTTTTCAGTTAATTGATTGTGAATTTAAGAAGAAGTGCCACCTTTCATATAAATGAATTAAAAATTCTGTCTGTGTGTGTCTGATATGAAATAATATTAAATTTAATATCATTGCTAGAAAACCGGAAAGTACTTTTATTATAGAAGCAATTTGCAAGTCTCATAACTAATTAAATACATATTTTCTGTGCAATTAAAGTGAAATAATTTTACAAAAATGATTCATTATTTTAAACTTTTGCTATTGAAAATCTTTTGATAGCATAATATGAATATAAAATAAAATTATTCATATTTCACATAGACAAATAAATATAAATTAATTGTACAATGCTGTGTGAATAGTTTTAGTCTAAAATAAATAGTGTTCACACGATAAAACACTAAATACCTGACTACAACGAAAATTAAACACTCATTGAGTATGTTTGAATTCTCAACCAACAACATTATTTGTTGGATTTCAATTTTAAACAGGTGTCTAAATTTTTTTTGTGGTAAGGTAGTGTAGTATGTGTGTATATTATTTATTTATATATTTGCTAAATTCTAAGTAAAATTATCTTGGTAAATAAGTCCTGTAGCTAACTATTATGAAAATTTAAATCAATGTAGCTTGAAAAGATTGCAGTATGAATACAATAAAAATGATTTACAGGTGGTGCAAGGGAGGAAAAGGTTTCAGGAGTTGAGAAGATGTATGCAAACAGAAGAAGACGATGAACAAGACCCCACAATTCCTACTACAGCACCCACCGAACATCCGTTTAAGTAATTACCTTTGATTTTAAAAACAATTAACTTTATAACCAAAAAAAGGCATTTAAGCAGATGTACTTTCTAATGGTAAAAACATGTTACTTTTAGACTTCAAATATGACAATGCATTGCTGAATTGAAGCAGGAATGTTAAGGTTCCTCATCAGTTAGCACCTTATCTCATTTGTTCCACCTGTGCTACAGCATGCTATTACAAATTGAAATTGCGACTTTCAATATTTAATTTGTCACAGTTTTGCAAACATGTGATGGATAGATAGTGAAAGGATGGGATAGTAGGCATGCTGACACGCGGTCTAGCGTGCTTCAGAGTTCCGATGATATTTTGCGTCGTCTTCGCATTTTTGATTCCTCCACATTCTGTAGTATTTTCAGTTTCGACTATCATCCTTGCTCTAGCAAACGGCGATTTTGAGCGTAAGATATGGAATCACTTCTGTGGTCAGGCGTCAGACTTGACTTCTTGAGTTCGGGTCCGATCCCCAGGTCTGGCAACAAAAAAGAAATTAGAAAGTGTATATTTTCAATTTTCTAATTCTAATTAAAATAACATTGTCCGGGATTAGATACATGCCTGGTTGGCGATAGGCTTGCCATCTATTACATTGCGGGTCTTCAGCTAATCTTGGGTGCTCTGGTTGTGCCTCTGCCAATTCTTCGGGGATATCGGCGTGAAGATACATTTAGAAATGAAAATAATGACGAAAATGTGCAAAGTGCAGAGGCACAACTCCCATCCACTACTAGCCGAAGATCTAAGTCCCACAATGTGACAGGTGACAAGCATATCGGCAACTGGGCACATATACAATCGCGAGCAACATTATTCTTATTAGAAACTAAATAACATTTAAATCTACTATAGATAATATATAAAACTACTACTAAACCCACTGTTGTTTTTTTTTTAATTTTCAATCAAACTGATCCCATAATCTTTTGTTTACAGAATTATATCTCATGACGCAATGAGCTTACAAAGTGTAACTTCCTTGGGAAGAATCGGGAGGATACTGAGTGGTGCTGCCGAGTCTCATTGTAAGTTGATAGTATATATTATCTCTTTTCTGCATTCCATGCTCTCCTCCCATTTGGATCTACACGTATTTGTACAAAGGCTGTGGATCTTGAGCTATCAATTCACAAGGCATCAACCTCATCAGTCATAATGTAGCAGAATTAAGTGAAGAAATTATTTTATCTTTACTCTTGGAATAAATTACTCGACCTGATTTAACGCCAAAATAAGCAAGAAAATTTATCCACAAAGTACGAATCAAGCAGGTCGCCCAGATTGGTACCACCCACTTACCTATTCTTGCCGCCGTAATGTTAATCTTCGTCATCGTCGTGTTCCATTTTAGACAGTACGATAACCGTTAAACTTGGCTTAAAGTTACCGGCCGTAAGTTGCGATGCACCAGTAACATTTATTGTGTCTATAAGCGATGTTTCTCTTATATAGGGATAGCAGACTTCTTGTTCGCCATCTCATAACACAAATATTCAGTTTTCGGTGTCAGTACTTACGAAATATTCGAATTTAGGACCTACATTATAATTACTTAAATAAATTAAATAACCACCATAATATAGTTCATAAAACTTATTCATTAATGGGTCTTAATTTTGAGAAGGCTCAAGTCTGAGACCGTTCGCTCCGCTGTATTAAGATAGAGGACCTGCTGGCTAGGTCCGGGACCTTTAGATCTAAATGTAGAAGACAAATAGATTTAGATTTTAAATCTGATAATCAGGTTAAATAGGTACCAAGAACGCGATTCAAATGTTGTTTTCTCTATATTCTTTACGTTTTCCTAGGTAGGTTTCCTACTCTTTGTAAGAAACTGTCGAAATATAAAAAAATAAATGTTATAGGTCAAGGTATTTTCGAACTTTGCGGTAACACGTAACGACATTTAAAAGAAAAAATATGTATGGTGCGCAGTTGAACGATATGGCGATTTTTTTTAATATTATTTTATTTCTCTATGAAAGTCTTGCTTTGAATATATACGAAATACGATTTCTGTGTTTTATGACCAGCAAATATTCGAGATTCGGTACCAGCGCCATCTGCATCTTCGAGAGAACCGTCGACGATCTCTGATGATCCTTTGAATGTGGAGAGAAACCAAAATGGTAAATAACAAATTAGATATATTTAAAGGAGCTGGTGCTAGTATTGTATTTTTCTTTTAATTAAACATTGCTAGGTTGTAGAGTTTTGAAAGGATTTACCCGTAGTTTCTTACACCGTACCTGTAGGGCTACTCTTAAATCTCAGTTTCATGCAAATTGAAAATTGGAATCGGATATGTTATTTTAGGTACTCTTGGACACAGGTGTAAGGAATTATTAACATTTAGTTCCAAATTGTTCCAAAAAGTTCTAGAAATCTGGTGAAATGATTTATTATTCATTAAGTAATTAAATGTTAATAAGTAGTTGAGTTGAGTATTTAAAATGATATACCAATTCCAATTTACATGAAATCGATATTCTATAGTAACCCTTTTCTTCCTCCAGGTTTACCGTCAGTTCTGGTCACGGACGTGTTCCAGTCTGAAGGATAATGTAGCCAGTTAGGTTACACCAGAGGCTAGCTTTGGGTTGGCAACTTCCCATTTATACTTTTGGTGTCTATAGAAAACAAGCATTTGTTATCATTGAGAAACCCGTATGCCTCATTTATTTGTTTTACAATGTAATCCTACTAATATGATAAGTGCGAAAGGATGGATGTTTAACGCAAAATCTACCAAACTGATTTATTTATATTTGCAAGTAGTACTTAAGAGCGTTTTTACGTTTGAAAATATTTTAAAGATACAAAACCTTGCCTATTCACTCGTTTTTTAAAGTGGTTAAATTTATAATGTCCTTCCTTCAAAGAAATATTGGTATTGTAAACATATAATATTGTTCATTATTCTGTGGCTTATATTTGTAAAAGGTCACCCAATAAAAGAGTATAAAGACATAAAGCTATATTTAGATGTAGTGATATGTAAAAGTGTTACTGTTGTGTATATTTTTTGAGTATTGATGTATTTCGGTCAGTAATCAGTGTCTGTATGAAGACCAAAAGATACTTTTTAACAATTTATATTAATAACCTTTCTACAGATAAAAATAGGCCTTCTGGAGTTTTCTCACTAAGATATTATTGTTTATTATTGAAAAATAACAGCGGTTACCTGGCCACTGTAGGTTTACTCTTGAATCTCGATGCCAATTGGAATTAGAATCTTATATGTCATTTTAGCTACTTTTGAATTCAGTACTAGCTTATTATTAAAATTCATATTATATACATTAAGTGTTTTAAACGTGAAATAAATAAAATATTTATTAAAACTATAAATAAGTACTGTGATTTAAATGTTAAAATGTATAATGTGTATAATGTCATACAATGTAGGAGAATATGTTGTATGCTCAAGTATTTTTGTAACAACTTTTTAACACACACATTTCGCAAATGAATAATTGTCATTTTCAAATAAATTCAACGAATTAGATAAAATGTTTTATTTAGGTTTACTGTTGACTAGAAGTTAATTATTCGCCAGCACTTCAGAGTACTATTCCAGAGTGCCTGAAATGGCATACTTGATTCTTAATCAGATTGCTTGAGGTTCAAGAGCAACCCTATTGATCTAAAATATCACGATCTCTTACCTTAGATAGGTTATGATACTGGGCGTAAGTGTTAATAGTGTTGAATGTATTGTCAGTGCTAGCGATGGCGGAGCCGGATGTGATAGCGAGTACGAAGGCGAATAGCCTGAAGCAGTCCCGCGGCGGCGGCATCGTGTCGGTGTCGGGGTCGGGCGCGCACCCCGCACACCCCCCGCCCGCGCCCGCGCCCGCCCCGCACCCGCACGGACCGGTCGCGCCGCCACGGAAGAAGAAACGCAGTAAGTGCAACCGCTCTAAGCTATGTCTCAGGAACCTATACTACTACTGGAGCTAAACGAGTACCAAAAAATTGTTCTACGTGGAGGAATAAAATTTATAAAATCGTACATGCGTACAAATAACACAATGGAGATAATGATAATTATTAAAACTTACTTATAGCCTGTTTATTTTAACGAATGACTTTTTTATTCTAACAAACGAGTACCAAGATTTAAACTGCGTTTCTATTGGTCCAGGTAATCAACATAAAATTCATTTCAGCCAATTAGAACGCTTTGTGCTCTTTGTGAAATTGTAAAGGCGCGTTCTAGTTGGTGGAAATGAACTTTATGTAGATTACCGGAACCAATAAAATCGCAGGCAAAACCTTGGTACTTATTTGTTAATACATCACGACAAAAGAAAGAAAAAGTTTGGAAAGAGAGGTCAGAGCATCAGAGTGAGTTACAATATTTGTAAATGACATCGAGTCTTTGTTAGAAGTATTACCGCTAGTAGTAATATAGCTTCATGGTATGTCTACACCAGCGCGCTTGGCTGGGTTATAACACATGCGCAGGCCGTAGAAAGAATAGCGATCAGACCGCAGGTCGGTGATCGGTGCAACATTTCTTTATAAACAAAATGGCGGCAGATAAAATTGAAATTTTAAAATTTACCGAAAATTGTCGAACTTATCAACTATTGTAGAGTTACATGCACAATTATTAAGATTCGAATAAATGAAAGAAAACGACTATTTGAAAAGTGGATTTAGACTTTCGTGAGCATTTTATGGAAACAATGAATTGTTTAGCTAAATTTAAGATCTATGAGGATCATCTTATAGATGTAGACTATAAAACGCAAACGTTTTAGAGCATAGCATTTGACGACACACAAACTGAAAATTGACATATAAAATGAAGATAAAATCGCACATGTGTGGACATATCCAATGTATAATGTATTTTTCCTCCTACAT
>NJDD01002475.1:230034-243292 GCA_002245505.1 Calephelis nemesis
GCCGCGCCGCTCTCCGACTCCGACATCCTCACGCGCGTCACCGTGCTCAACCTCGATACCGGTCAGTACACTACACGACACTATGCACAACACATACATACATCTTTTTTCCACGTAGGTCCGGGTCCTCTGTGTAGAATAGACCATCTGCCGTCATGCGGCCTAAAGATACTCGTAAATGACTCATTATCAACAAGAACACTGGTGGTAGAATGCTGTGCGACAACTTTCCTGAGTAAAAAACCACCGCCTTGCCTCTTCCTATCGCCATAATGACACTCATATTCCGGTCCGAAGGGTAGGTTAGCCGGTAGACTTGCACATTAGGCTTAACACTCTTGCTACTGGATATCGACGCACCTATGGGGTACGATTATCTCTTGCCATTAAAGGAGCCGCGTGCTTGTTCGCTATCTATTGCTTTAAAAAAATCTTTATCTATAAACCATTTATTTCTTGCATGGATATAATATGTTTTCTAAGGTGATATTATACTAATGGCGAGGTTCAAATGTTCTGCCGTTCACACAACTTGCAAATATTTTAATACAGTTGACACCTAACTTAATGTTCTTTAATTTTTTATAATAATATACAGTTTTATGTTACTCAGTAATTTTAATCACATTTCACATATGATTAAATTACATTATTTCAATGATAAAGTGCAATAAAACTGCTAAAACCAAACCAACTATTTCATTGGGTACCGCGTCACGATTTGATTTTTTCAAAATAAAATGTCAAAAACCAGTATCACCGTAATCTGTCAGTGTCCGTTCTGAAGCTCTAAAACCTATAAGCGCCATAAATTTTTGTAATAAAAAAATTAAAGTTTTTTTTTCTTTAAAAATAGTAACGCTATTTACTAAAAAAAATGAGACCAACCTACTAAGTATATAGAAAATATTTGTGTCTCGTGGTCTCTCTTCCTTACCAAAATTTATAACACTTGATAAATTGTTGAAATTACAATTATTAAAACTTTATCACTTACTTAACACAATAACTTATTATAATGCCCGATCTCGACATTTGTAAATATTTAAATCGAGCAATATATATGTTTATCGTGCGGTGGTAGCCTGCCTGCATAAAGTCAGTGCCTCAAGTCCATCTGTCCAGGTGAACGTATGCCCCTGAGCGAGGCGGAGCACAAGTTGCCCCAGTGCATCAACCCTTTGAGCCTCCACATCATGAGGCTCACCTCAGAGTATATTGGCCGCACCAACGACGACGAGAATACCAGGTAACCTTTTATAACTTGAAATTTTTATCGACTTTACTTGATGATGTTCCATAATTATGATTATTATTTATAATCACTCGTGCACTTCAAAGTCTATCTTTTTAGGCAGGACACAATTAAAATGTACTATACTATATTTTTTTAACAAACGAGTACTAAAAATTGTTCTACATTGCTGTTGGTCCACGTAATCAACATAAAGTTCGTTTCAACCAATCAGAACGCTTTGTGATCATTGTCAATACATATTATAAAACAAAGTCCCCGGCCGCGTCTGTTTGTCTGTTCGCGATTTACTCAAAAAGTACTGAATGGATTTTCATTCGGTTTTCAACAATAAATAGAACAATTCTTGAGGAAGGTTTTAGTGTATAGTAAGTTTATGTTTTCGCATTAGTAGGATTTTTATTCTTGAATAACCGAAGCGAAGCGAGGGCGGGCAGCTAGTAAGTTATAAAGTCGCATTCTAATTGGATGAAAAGAAACTTTATGTTGATTACGTGGACCAATAGAGACGTAGTCATAATCTTGATACGCGTTGGTAAAATAAACAGACTATAGTAATTTTTGATAATAATCATAACCTCCATTGTGTTGTTTGTACGCACGCATGATTTTATTAATCTTATTAATCATCGTGGAATATTTTTAACGTTATATAACATTTTATGTTATAAATAATAATTTCAATAACAAATTCTAAATTGTATTATTATTTTTTGTAACAATTTGCTGCATTTAAAATATATACGTATGTAGATTACAAGAAATCTCAATTGTAATAAAAATATTTAAACCAATCATAGCGCGACGTTTGTACGAGTGTACGCGTCACTTTCGGAACAATGTATTACATTATAGTATTTGGATGTAAATTGAACGTGAATTTTTTTTAGAAAATCCTATTTTGCCTAAACGATTATTTTCCGATTCGGCTTAAATACGTAGTCGAAGAGCACAAATTGTTTTGTATTAAGTGTACATTATATTGATGCCCAAGTTAAAATATTTTGTTATAAAATGTTATACATTAATAAATTATTTACCATTAAGTAATTAATAAAATCATTTATGCTAATGTGGGCGTACAAATATAAATCTTTATTAAAATAAGAATTAGGCAGTTGCAAAGTTTTTTTATATAGTTTTTTAGAACAAGATTTTCTGTGTAAACAGTTATGTTTAATTTTTTAAAGACTTTGTTCTAACGGTTTTTCTAACAAAAATATTTTTTTTGTCCCTGTACAGACTCCTTATTCTTAGGTTAGAGCTGATTTCGTGTTTGGCTCCTTAGTGCACCGTGCATGTTCCCTTTCCGAAAACCCTTAGGGATTTCAGTGAAATTAGCATTTTTATAATTGACTATATTAAGACCGAATGCTTAACAAAGTTTGATAAAGTATGGAATGAAAAACAAAAGAATTGATTCGTAATTCTGCTGTGCACCATTTGTTTTAGGTGTATGCTATGTTTTTTCAAGAAAACAAAAAGAATAGAGATGAAACATTTAAGACGTGTCTGATTAGTCTGGACATGTCATCTCGTGAAGTTTTAAATCAAGGTTTTTCGAGGGATAGATTAAAAGTATGAAACTTTTTGACTACTAGGGGTTAGACTCCTAACAAAGACCTTATGTCGTTCCTGAATATTGCCGACTCACTCTAAGTTTCTGGCCTGTCTTACAGAGATTCTTGTGACGTCTTTAACAAAGTGAAAGTGACAGAGAGGCCAGTTAATAGAGGGAGTCAGCAATATTTAGAAATGACATCGGGTTTTGTTAGGAGTATAAGTTTCTGTAGTAATATAGCTTCGTGATTAAAAGTCTATAGAAGTGTCATGTACAAACTAATCTGACCGTACTTAACTTGATAAGTATCTTTCTATTACTATCGTTGAAAAAGGAAAGCGATAATTTTAAATTAATTTAGAAAGTACGCAACAAAATTACCACTAATATGTGAAAATTCGGCATTGGAGGTAGTTTTGTTGCGCACTCACCATACACCAATACACAAATTTTACATACACCAATTTTAAATTATCTTATCTTCTTTCAACGAAAGTAATAAAGAGACAAAACACTTAGTGCTGTCAGATTAGTCTGTACACAACATTTCTACTGACGCTTTATTAAAACAATTTAACATGTCTGAACTAATCTGACACGTTTAAAATGTTCCATCTCTTTTGTTTTTGTTTCATTTGAAAAAAGACAGAATGCATTTAACATAATTTTAGTTTGTGAATACCAGAAGCACCACCATTTTCTGACATTGTACAGTCAGTAAGTATTTTAGTCAGTGTCCTAGCTGAGCTTGTTAGTTTTAAGAATTAAATGTACTCAGAACTAATTCGCCAAATTAGGGCTCTTTTTGTGCCTAGGCAAATATTAACATGGGTCTTGCTAGTGCTACAAATGTTATAATGTTTAAAATGTCTAATGTTCGCACGCTAACCTGTAACTCACATTTGCATGCAATAGTCCAGGAAATTTAAAGGGAACTAGTCGTTATTGGAAATGAGTTTTGCTAGAAATCTCTTGGTTTTATGTGATACTAGATGTTGCCCGCAGCTTTGCCTGCGGTGTTAATGGTCCCATAAGAATTATTTTCGGGATAAAATCTATCCTATGTTAAAATTACTTTAATACATTATTAAAAACTTTTTATTAAAATTACTTTCTATGTGTATGCCAAAGTTCATGAAAATCGGTTGAGTAGTTTTTGTGTGAAGGAGTAACAATCACACAAACTTTTGCGTTTGTAATATTAGTAGCATTCGGAAGGAATACGGTAAAAAATGTTATGTCCCATATGAAAAGAAACAGTCTAACATAGAAAGAATGTTAATAAGTATCGTTCTAGAAATACGAGTATATATATATATTTAGTGACCGATACGTTTTGTATATGCCTATAAAATATCTAAATAATGAAGATACTTTTAAAATTTCTGATTTAGATCAACGTGTAATAATAAGCTTGACTGTTGCAACTTACAATAGGAATGTTTATTTCTTCCACTTTTCTAAGTACCGAATAACTAAGAAATAAAAGTTACATAATATTCTATTTTCAAAAACTAATTGACAATTAATAACATTCGTCAGCGAATTGACACATTTACAAGTTTCGATCCTACTAAAAAGTGCCTAATAAAGCGTCATTAAAAAGATACACAAATCACAAATGCATAAAAGTATTATTTGTGGTGACTTTCTTGAATAACACATTTACATTTTTACAATAAACATTTTTAACTTCTGTGTATTTTGTAGTAATAATTTATTCATTCTTTTTCGAATGCAGGTGTTTCTTAGTACATAATGGCATAGTTTAGCATGTATATGTTAAAGTGTGGGTGACCATAATGCTATTATGATATGATAATAATATTGAAACTTAGAGTTTTATAGCATAAATGATCATATTATTAATATATATCTTGATTTTTATAAAAAAACTTTACAGTAGGCGTAAAAATATCATTTAACCCTATATTATAAAATATCAATCAAAATAAGTTAATTAAATAATATATTCTAATATAAATAAATAATTGGGATGGATTAAAGGGATAATTCCCACTTCTAAACATTTTTTTCTTCCACATCCCGTGAACACTTTATGTTTATAATCAAGTATTCACTATTTGAAATATATTAATCCAGCTTTAAATATATGTCATTATATCAAAAACGTTCAGTAGTAATCTTTAACTGTAGCTTATGCCACAGGAACAAAGTGTTCGTAGGTTAGACAAACTTTTGGTACTGAACTAGAGCCTCAAAACTTTTTAAACTTTAAAACATCAATATTTACTTGAGCAATTCCTTAGTAATAACGAAAAACTGCCTTGGTAAATTTGTCTAGGTTGTTTCTTAAAAAGAAATGGCGGGTCTGTTTGCAATAAAAGTTATGATAGACCAAAAAATATTTATTATAAAATAAATTCTCATAATTGTGAGCGTAGGTTAGACAAGTATTAATCTACTAAAATGTGTTGGAAACGTTTCGTGAAGAATAAGGATTGTTTCCAGTCCGAAGAGCAAGCCAAAAAGTACTTGGCGCAAGCGAGCGTCCATTAGCTTCTACAGTACCTCTATGAACCTCTTGAGAAGATCGCCATCCACGCCATTACAGCCAGCGATTTCTAGCCTCAGTATTGACACTAGGTTATCTTTTTTTAAATATGTGTTGTCTGTACGTTTTTGTGTGCTTATATGTATGTTGTGCCTTGCTTGCTACTTTAAATTTAACGTTCACAGTAGTCTTTTTCATCTAGATACTATTCCATAAGGTTTAGTTTAGTATGCTTGAATAGTCGTATTTCATAGTTTGGTAGTTAAGCATAAGATATGTTTAATAAAGTTTTAGTTTAGTTTAGCATGAGTAGTCGTATTTCATAATTTGCTAGGTAAGCACAAAAGGTGTTTAGTAATTTAATAGCTTAATGTACGTAATACATTTTGTATACTGGCTCTTAGGCGAATGGGTGGAAAAACGAAAATTCTAAAATGGAACATCATTTGGAAACACATCCGGGAAAATTGGACTCTATAAAAGATGTTGTTATTTTTTTATTAAATTTTTCAATCTCGCAAAATCTTAACTCTTATTGTAACAACGTTTAACAAATAATATACACAGAAATTTTATTTGTCTTGCACTCATTTATTTTATTAAATATAAATAATTATTTTTTGTGAGAATTTATAAAAGAAAAGAAAAATTAAATAGAAAAATAATAACAACCTTATAAAATCTAGTTTTCCCGGAAGTGTATCCGAATGATGCCACCTTTTCACCATTTTCGTTTGTCCAACATCAAGATGTTACGAAACGATTTCTAGCTTCTGTTATATTTAACATGAAAGTAATGAAAATTGCTTGAACAAGCCTTTATAATAACCACTGGAATCAGCCAGACTGAAATTCGTTTCAAGTTTTGCGTGTTTATGAAGTCACTTTTTCGAACTCTAGCTTACCTTTTTAGTGACGTTACAACGACAACTAGATATAACTATTCCATTTTTTTTTTCTTTTACATTTTTACGCCCAAAATTAAATATTTAACAGTTAGTATAGTATTTTGCAGTAAGTGTAGTGTACTACGTCCTTATCTGTAACAGGTCAAGTATTAATTACTTAGATGTACCCTCAGTAGTGGAATAGTATCAGTTAATACAGCATTAAAAACCATAGTAACAGTAATTATTTGGTGCGGTTTCTAATATTATGAGATAGAAAATAAAGCGATTTCTTAAGAAGTGTACAATATAGACTAGAATAGTACAAAAAGTATTAGAAAATATATTAGATGTTTTGGTTTTAGTCGTGATGAAGTAAAATAATTTTTCAGACTTAAATAAATATTTTTTCTTGACAATATGCGAATATCTATTAAAAAATAAAATGGATTTTAAAATAATAATTAATGACCAAACTTGCTTGTATGTTTCTTTATTTTATCTGTCATATTTTGGCCCGGAGGGTAAGGTAGCCGGTAGTCTTGTACAATACACCTTATAGGCCAATCTAATCTCTTACCATCAGAAGAAGCGCGTGCTTCTCCGCTGACGTCTGACATAAATAAAATTTAGAAATAATGACTTTCAATAAATTAAGAAAAAAATATATTAAAAACGAAAACTCGATATAAAAAAATATCGCCTGCCCATAATTACAACTGAAACTGAAACTTACTCAAGCAGCGACATGAACACTCCAGCTGGTGATGGTGACTAGTCCGTCAAAGGTGCTAGAGCCCTTCAAAGGCGCGGCCGAATTGGAGTTACTGCCTTTTTTATTACTTATTTATCATGTCGAGGGTAAGGTGGTCATAAATGAGAAAACATACAGCCTCAAACAAGCAACGCACAGTTAACATCTTCATATTCGGGCATCCATATATTTTTCCTGTAAAGATAAAAAAAATAACTGCATATATTAGAATTCCCAAAATTAAACAAAACATAAGCATTTGCTCGCTTCGCAGATCGAGTAGATAGACGCGTAACAAACACAACAAAAAACCTTCTTTTCTTGGTTTTAGGTGTTAAAAATCTTAACAAGAAGAAGAAATTAATATGTCAGCTTCTTGCTTGCTTCTCAGTCAAATCTATGTGCAAAAAGAGTTTGTGTTTTGGTTTCAAATGTTACCGTCTAGTCATTTTTACAGAGAAACGGACGAAGAGAGTGAAAGTGTATGTGCGGTTGGTGAAGAGGACCCGAATAAGGACAACAAGCGAGAACCCGATCGTCAAACTACTGCTATTAGAAGACGGACTGATAAGTAAGTATTATTAAAATTTGCACTTCTGAGTAATGGGTGGGCAGCAGCTCGACCGGGTTGGTACCATGGCCCTTATTCATTCCTGTTGCGTTTGCGTGAGTACTCATTATCGTGTCCAGTGCTGGAGGGTATATGCTACCTAAGATGGACTTCCTTATGCGGCGTAACCAGCGACCCACCTTTAATATCTATAGTGTCTACAGGCAGTTGTCTGTTAATGTCAGATGAGCCGCCTGTTTGTTCGTTATCTTATAACGAAAGAAAAATTGTTAAAAAAAATTATAAAATATCATAACATTGAGTACTGATTGCAAGAAAACTATTCATCATAGGAACACAACTTTAAAACCTCTTGTAAGGGATTACACAGTTTTTCCAGCTTTTTTAACCCAGATGTATTTGAGAGAGGGAATGACTTTAAAAATAGCAGAATCTTGTTGCTGATATCTATTGTAGATGAGCAGCTGTGACTGCTATCCATCAGGTAGTCCACTCTCTCATATACCTGTCTTTTTTTTCTATAAAAATGACTAACAAACAGAAAAAAGTAATATCGCTTAGAGCGATTTATTTTATATACCTAAAAAAAGTATCTTCACGCCCATGTCACCGGAAAGATAGACAGAGGCAAAAACAGGGCACCAACAACTAGCAGAAGATATTATGTGACCCACAATGTGATAAGTGGCAAGCCTATCGTCAACCGGGGCTCATATCCAATTCCGGGCAACGTTATTTTTTTAGAAACTTGAAAATTCACATTTTCTATTTATTTTGTTGCCTGATCCAAGGATCAAACCTTCAGGAATTCGAGTTCGACACTGGACCGCTAGACCACAGAGGCGATATCTACAGCTAACATAAATATAATTGTATCAGTTTAACTGTATGACAATTGCATATAATAATACATTTTCGATTTTATTTTTAACTAGGTAATAACCTATGTCCTTTAATAGGCTTCTGCAGATACTTGTTTTTTTATTTAAGAGAAGAGAAGTGTAGACTATAAACGTTACGCTGTTATGCCTAAAAATAAAACTCTTAATTGTTTATTAATATAGAATACGAGCAGAGTTAGTGAAGTCACATTCTCAAGACAACATTAACGTCAGGTGAAGGACCAGCGACTAACAATGTTTTCGTTGATTTACTTCCTAACTTCAATTTCAGTCATCCTACGAAAGGGCTGCATTTTGTGATTAATAGATATATCATAATTGTGCCGATTCTGCTGCGCCATGTAAAAACAATCTTTTTTTTAAATTAATTTATACGAAAAAATCACCTTTAGTGTTTATTTCGGCGTCTTTTTTTAATCTGAAAACTGCCTTTTTTCAATTTTGTATTGTTTTGTAGTAATTGTTAAATGTTGCCACATTAACTTTTGTTCTTGATACGTTCTCCTAACGATATAAAGTTGAACAATAATATTCAATCCAATATATTCCGTTCAATCCAATTTAAAATCCAATCTTGTCAAATTTTAGTGATCATGCAGCTAACACATCATATACTTGTTATATTCCGTACCACCATACGATTTTGCGTCATTCATTTGAAACAGACTCTTAAACGAACGGGAAATATCAAATACTGTTAAAAAAACGAATTTGAAAGTCTTCGCTTTATGATTTCCAGTAGAAAAATAACTCGATCTAAAAAAGTGAGTAATAAATAATGAGAACGAAACAAATTGCATTTGCACTTCAGTACTCGGTTTCATACTCGAAACAAATTGCATTTGGTATTTTTAAGAGTTAACGTGCATAATGTTAACGTAGAGCACGTTTCGAGTCGTTGATTCATAAACGCGAAAAACTGGGGTATGGCAATAATTATCCTATATATCGACAAAGTGCATAGTGCATATTGATTTGATAATATTACATGACTTCCTGTCCTTTTTATTTATTTCATTCAGAAGAAATAGTAAAGTACGTTTTATTGTGGCGCAGCAGAATCGGCCCAATTATTGCGTTATTGCTGTGTGATACTAATAAAAGCATGGGAATTATATCTGCTTTACGATAGCTTCTGGTAGGGCATTTCTTTATGATTGCCTTCATATTGGTCCCATCCGACTTGACTAGAAGAAAAACATTTTTGGCATTTTGATGAATTTAATTTTAAATTGCTAGATGAAGAAAAACATAAAAAGAGTGTGTTATTTCATTTTTGAGTAAGGATGTTTAAAAATGAGTTTAATGAAAATAAAAATACAATTTGAAAGTGCTTAAAGCGACTAATTTTTGTAATAAAATCCACTATTCCTACTGTTTTAGACTTAATTCATTTGCAAACACCGTTAAGGACCAATCTGTAACATCTTTGGACCATTGTTATGTATTGGACTATTTCTATATGTGTACATATTAGAAACATAACAAAAACTGTTCACTACAATGTGTCTATTTATCTTTGATTACTAATGTTAGAAACTTAATAAATAAAGAACAGTTTTGGAGCTTGCAATTTTTGGGGCAATTTGACTTTGGTTACAAAACAGGGGGGCTGCATATGTGCTGCATACTGCTAGAAGCATATGCAGGCAATTAATCCTCGTCTGGACATTTATTTATCATTGATTTTTACAGATTAAAACGTTTCTTCGGAAGTACGGTAAAAAAGACAGTTGACGCAGCGAAGTCCCTCGCGCAAGAAGTGTCTCATGCGCGCCACAAAGAAGATGTAGCGGATATCGTGGACGACGTGCGAGGGGAACATAATATCAAGTTGAAGGCATCCAACTCGCACAAGGGACCTTATGATTTTGACGGTTGCGTGCGTTTTGTTCAGGTACTGTAAACTATCTAACTACTAGGTACAAAAGACTAGGTAGAGTGTGATGCCGCAGCTCGCTCAATAGATACAACCCCTTTACACATGTTACGTGTTTTGTGTTGGAGAGTAGAATAGTTATAGCTTGTTTTTTTAATATCAGAGACTGAATTGACAGATGCAAATGTCAATTTTACAAATAATGATACCCGCGTTTTTCTTGTAGTGCTGTCCTACAATATCGATTTTTTCAAAACGTAAATTACCTAGTGCCGATTTGCAAAGAAAGAAAAACCTTAATTTATTTGATACTACAACCCTAAATTTAATAGCTACTTTTAACTAAAACCGCATTCGCCGCAAGCGCTCAGTAGCGATAGCATCTTTGTTACCGTTTTCAAACCGATCTTTTATTAAAAAAATGATACATGAAAGAAAAAAAATGACAAATGACGTCGGCAAATGACAGCTCGA
Organism: Calephelis nemesis; assembly: GCA_002245505.1. Taxonomy (NCBI): domain Eukaryota; kingdom Metazoa; phylum Arthropoda; class Insecta; order Lepidoptera; family Riodinidae; genus Calephelis; species Calephelis nemesis. The sequence continues at coordinate 240,833 of NJDD01002475.1, forward strand.
GGAGCACAGTTAATTCATACGAGTTGTACCTAGTCGTTATGGCATTAAAAATTAAATTAATATTAAAAAAAACAAATGGACTTTGTTTATTAATTTGGTATTGTAAAAATACAAACAATGACATTTGTCAACATTACAAAGCATTTAATTTTCTATTACTTTGTTCTAAATACACATGTTCCGATTTTCCAGTTGAACTTATAAAAAACGGTAATAGATTTTGTAAACATTTTTTCATAGTGACACGACACTATTTATGAATCGCAAAAAACTTACAACATTGCTAATGTCAATTTAGTCTCTGAGATAAAAAAAACAGGCTATAGTAGACTTGATTGATCTCGGGTAATAAAATAGGCCATATAGTAAGGTAAAGTAAGAGCAGACTCTCTTAATAAGGAACACTTATTAAGAGAGTCTGCTCTTACTTTACCTTATATCATAAAATAAGGTAATTGACTTTCTATTGTTCTCAACTTCGACAGTATTTTTTATTAGCATTTATGTGATGTGATGCTGGTAGTTATGTAGCAAATAAATTAATGTTTTTGGAAAAAATACATGAATCATATGTTTTTGATACGGACGTTAGTTTAAGATATTAATATATAAGTAGAATAGATAGGTATAATGTAAACGTCGCATTTGATACCTGCGGCCCGCTCCGGCTTCGCACGGGTGTAGAATATACCTAAAAACCTTCTACTTTAACCACTTTATCTATTGGAAAAAACCGCACCAAAATTCTTTGCAAAGTTTTAAAGATTTAAGCATACAAAGGGCCATAAACACAGAGGAAGCGACTTTATTTTATACCAGATATGTAGTGATAAGGACTCGACATCTGCGCAAAAACGCTCATATGCTCATAATAAAAAAGGAAAATTAATGTTTGTTTGTAGACGGTATATTACATTAGTACTTCTAGGACCAAACAGGGTTTCGCTGGATTTGCTATATACATAAAATGACAAAATAACACAAATACATGTAAAATTAATGCTCAACTCCATCTCTGTTATTGATCTACAATGTTATATCTATGTAGATTCTACATAATTGTCATGAAAAATTTTTATACTACAAAAAAAGCAAATTTTGATTGATTACGTTTACCGTAAAAAAATCCTACTTGCTGCAAGCAATTGCGTTGTCCAAGCGTGACAATCATTTGTTTATCATAGTGGAGTAAGCGAGACCAAGAATCAACAGTTTTCTGTAGCGTGGTCAATAGTATGTAGAGATGAGTACGGTCAGTTGATGTGACGTGTCCCCGGCCCCGCAGGAGATGGGGTCTGCGCACGTGGGCGCGGTGTGGTGCTGCAAGTTCAGTGTGTGCGGGCGGCTGCTCGCCACCGCCGGGCAGGACCGCGTGCTGCGCGTCTGGGTCACACGGGACGCACACGACATGTTCCAGGTACACGCACGCACGCGTACACATGTACACACACGCACACGTACACTCACGCACACGTTCACATGTACACGCATACACACATTTACACGTACACGCACACACGCAAGTGTGCGTATTTTCACATATTATCCTAGTGTTTATCGTGATTATGTTAATCGTATGCATCTAAGTGTGTGGACTCAGGATCCAGGATCCTCCTCTTTCATTTCTACATTGCGCGCTTTTCAGCATTCTTGATTTGTAAGTTTATTAGGTGAGTTTCTACCGATGGTGGAATGCCGAGCTGCAACTCGTCCGGGAACGGATCCTCCGCCGGTCGTAATAGGCCCACGTAGACACACCTACAACATCTATGGTATCTACAAGTTGGTATGGTATCTCGCACTATCAGCAATTGTGTACTCATAGTTTTTTTTACGTTGACACGTCACACGAAACTCAAATCCTGCAGCGAATCGTTTGTACTAGTACCACTTTTTTTCCGCCATGACACTAGTAGTACATATTTTTTTCTTCTGCCATTACATTAGTGCTTACTATTCTTTCAGTCAATTTGGGGTTAAAGGTAAGGCAATAAACATTAGGCCTTGGCTTTCTTATTTTGCAGTGTAATAAGGACTATAATATTTTTATATCTTTAAATACTTTAGTATATTATGTTTATTATTATGACAGTCTATGAAAAAGTTACACGAAATGCATCTAATTACAAAGAAAGCTAATTATATACTTGTGTTATTAGTTTTAGTCAATGATTCTTATACATAGAAATATTTAAATACATACCAGAATAAATTTAATAACAGACCCGAAAATGAGGACATTTAAATCACCAGGGATACAATAACACAGTTTTAGTTTTGCAACCTATAATTTGGGTGCATAATATCAGATAATCCGGCTGCTTATTTGTTCATACTACAAATGTCATGTAACATTTAGGAGATGCGCACGAAGTACAACAAAGAGAAGAAGTCGTCTCCCACGCCTTCGACGGAGTCCCTGGCGGCCGTGGGCGCCGTGGGGGCGGAGTCCGGCCCGGC
>NJDD01002475.1:243309-270261 GCA_002245505.1 Calephelis nemesis
CCCTTCGCCCCCGCGCCCTTCGCCGTCTACGTCGGCCACACCTCCGACCTGCTCGACGTCTCCTGGTCCAAGAACTACTTTATACTTTCCAGCTCCATGGACAAGGTTCTTAATGCCATCAAACTGTATTTTAAAATTAATTTCAGTTTTTACTTAAATTTTATTTTTGATTTCTTTATGCGCAGATTTGCAGATTGGAAAATTTAGAAACATAATAAATAATTTGTTCGTCAAATGTCAATAATACTAGAACTATTTGGTTACATATATCTGGTTTTTAGGTTGCTTCTTGATAAATTTTTTAGACACATTTTTACGTAATGAAAACTGATATGCATTTGCACCTTTCTTTCTATTTTTAGTTTACGGTTTTGTAATGTGGCCATCTCCATGTAAAACCAATACGTGTAAAATATTTCTACTAGTTTTCTTTGCCCCATGGTCCAAGCATCAGGAATCTGAAGATGTCTTGATTACTTCTTCGAAATAGTTTAGACAAAAGCCAATAGAAGATTTTATTAAATACTGTTTAAGTATATTTTTGAATTTTCTGAATATATTTTATCTAACAAAACTTATGCAAATTTAGAATTTTATGAAGCAACAACGTGAATTTCTAAATTTTTAATTGATATGTATGGACGTGGCCAGATTTATGAATATTGCTAAATGGAACAGTTGGTAGAGGATATAATATGAAAAACGATTGTGCAGAAATAAATGAATTAGACATTAAACATATTAAATGTGTTGTGCCCTAGTTGAGCGGAGAGCACGTGAGGGAGATAAAAGAAAAAGTTTCTTTTACTCGTTAAAAGTTTATTATTATATCTCAGGAGTAGGCACAGTATAAGAGACATTCTTCTCAGAGAACACTCTCGGAGGTTAATAGGAACAGTCTAGCATATTGTTTGATGTGCCGGTAACACTGGCAGGCCGTGCTCGTCCTCTCAGGTTTGGGGGGGGCTTCCGTTTTGAGGTAAGTTTCCGGGCGGAAGTTCACGGCAGTCCCCACAGCTCTGGGGAATGGTTAGGTAAAGAAATGTACCAGTTGAAATGTTGCTTTTAGTCCAAGGGGTTCTTCCAAGTATGGGAATCCTGCTTCGTGTTACTAGGACAGAGTTCGGACGATGAAGAGCGGTTTGCCCACCGGGAAAAAACGGGAAGTTGATACGCACGAAATGGATGGCGGCGGCATAGTTCCTGATACTTCGACCAGAAACTTGACCTTAAGAAACTATGGTTCGTTTCGAGTGTTGCTAGAATATAATGTGTATGTATGTGCAGACGGTGAGGCTGTGGCACATCTCCCGCGGCGAGTGTCTGTGCTGCTTCCAGCACATCGACTTCGTCACCGCCATCGTCTTCCATCCCAGGGACGACCGCTACTTCCTCTCCGGCAGTCTCGACGGCAAGCTGCGTCTTTGGGACATACCCGACAAGAAGGTTCAAATCATATTGTACTTACGTTTTTGTGTGAAAGGGGAAATAAGTTAAGATTACAATAGAACATCCATACAACCATCTAAATTTGAACATTTTTTGAATGAAATAGTTATGTTAAAAAAAATTGAATTAAACATGTTTGGGTTCTATTTGGTCTTAGAATTCCAACTAACTTAAATTTTAACTTTATCGCCTTTATTTGGTTCTTTTTTCATACTAAATGCGAAAATAAACTCACTTCTGTTGCCAGTTCGCAGTACTACTATTTAAATTATGCGCTTCGGCTATATTCGTCAAGCTTCGGAAATCCGAATGTATTTTAAAGATATAGAGTTGTTATTACACATAATTAATTATTTCGTTTAGATTTAGTTTAGGTCAGCCAATTTAAAAATAAAAGTATAAAATGTAAAAAGTGTAAAGCCGAAGCGCAAAATGTACAGCGCAAAATGTACACTTCTTCTCGGACTATTCACGTACACTGACACTATAATTATCGACGAAACCAAATCACTTAGATGTGTCACTATCCCAATTTCGGCTACGTTACAATCACTTATTACTATTATGACGATTTTTTATATTAATTAAGGAAAAATAAGCAAACGTATTTCCTGGTCGATAGAAGTACAACTTATCTACAACTACTTAAATGTTAATGGTCAGTTGTAAAACTAAAGATGCCACTTGTTTCTTTTGCGTAATAAAGCATACTGGTTACCTAAAACAAGCATATCAACCTACTAACTAACTTCGACTGCTTTATTTAATTAAACATACATTCTAAATAAAATAAAATTAAAAAATTTAAAAGGTCCCCGACAAGTACTTATTTTCCTTTAAAAACTAAAAAAATCGGATAATCTCCCCACTTTCACCCTCACAACTTTTAAACAGCTCAACCGATTTTCATCAAACATGCCTAAGAACACTCGCACATAAGTTACCTTTAATACAAAAAAACTAAATTGAAATCACTTCATCCACCATGCCACAGACAGAGAGACACGTCAAACTTATAACACCGCTCTTTTTGCGTCGGGGGTTAATGACTGAAGTTCCACTCGCGATAGGGTCATAAGGTCCATGCGCCTTAGTAAAATTAGCAAATAACTTAATGTTTTGGTTTACTTCACTCCAGGTGGCTGTTTGGAACGAGGTTGATGGCAAAACCAAACTAATAACTGCTGCAAATTTCTGTCAAAACGGGAAATTCGCTGTAGTGGGCACATACGATGGCCGCTGCATCTTCTACACCACCGACCAACTAAAATACCACACACAGATAGACGTGCGGTCCACGCGTGGGAAAAACTCCACGGGGAGAAAGATCAGCGGTATAGAACCCATGCCGAACGACGACAAGATCCTGGTCACTTCCAACGATAGTAGGATACGTCTATACGACTTGCGAGATCTTAATCTGTCATGCAAATACAAAGGTTATGTCAACGTCTCCAGTCAGATCAAAGCCTCCTTCTCTCATGATGGGAAATACATAGTCAGTGGGTCTGAAAACCAGTGCATATATATTTGGAAGACGTGCCATGATTACTCCAAGTTTACGTCAGTGAGACGGGATAGGAATGACTTCTGGGAGGGTATTAAGGCCCACAACGCGGTGGTCACTTGTGCGGTGTTTGCTCCGAATCCAGATCACATGATAAGGATGATCGCTGAAAGGGAGGAGAAGCTTAATGATAGCTTGAAAATTGAAGAACAGGGTGAAGTGAGTATAACTTTTTTTAAGATCCTTTTCTTTGTTTAGTCTATGAAATGGGAATGGGAAGCAAGGAATGAAAGAAAAAAAATTGCATCGAAATTTGTCTTATCTGTTCAGAAGTTATACGCCACAGAGATACAACCACACATACACGAAAAATATATAATAGCCCTGTTTTTCCGTTGCGGGTGACTACAATAAGTTTAAACACTCGTTGAACGCATGTGTAAAACAATCGCTTAAATTGAATTCTCAACCAATAACATGCTGCCACGTCATCCACGTCTAGCATGTTATTAGTAAGATTTTAATTTTAGTTAATGTTTAAATAAACAAACGTCTGAATATTTTGTGATAATGCGACATGTGTTTTTTATTTAGGATTTTTATAATTGTTAAATTTTTCATAAGCCCTGTGTTAAGTCCGATTTTGATTTTACACGAGTTGTTATTAATGTGAATGAATGAATGAATGAGTAATACTGTTGTGTCCGCCCCAGAAATCAGCCGAGGGCGGCATGGTGTCGTCCTCCCAGACGGGGCACGTGCTGGTCTCGGCGGACTTCAACGGCTGCATCAAGGTGTTCGTGCACAAGGCCAAGCCCAAGCACAGCAGCCTGCCCGCCTCCGCGCTCGCCTAGTCCGCCTAACACGGAAAACGCCAAGGGAATGACATAGTCATGTGATATTCTATTGTAATGTATAGCTTAATATATGTATCGATGTATGTACTATCGTTGTTTAAATACGCCTGATATGATATTTCGATCGTAGCTTGTCTCAAAATGACTTAACGCTGTTAATGGCTTTCGAATATGCATAGTAGAAGTTATTTGCAAGGCAATGCTATGGAAAATTATAAAGGAAAGAAAGTTTTTTTTTAATATATATTTTTCTTATCGACAATTAGGCCTCTGGCCTTTTACTAATTATGGTCAGTGAAAGAAATGTAATCATATCACTTCTTCTCATTGAAGGAACGCGCTTGACTCATACATGCCAATATAATTGAAATTTAAGTCGCCTTTGTGGTCGAGCGGTCCGATATTGGACTTCACTTCTTGAGGTCTCGGGTTCGGTATCCCGGTAGAAAGCAAAAAGGAAATATGTTTTTTTCTTTTCTAATAAAAAACAACTTTGCCCGGGATATGTGCCCGGTTGGAGACGGGCTTGTCACCCATCACTTTGTGGTATTTGTCTTCGGCTAGTCGAGGTTTTACCTCCGTGTACCATTTCAGGAGAACAGGCGTAAAGATATTTTTAAATTTTAACAGTTTTTTGCAAGGGCTTAGTTAACTGTGCTTAACCTTCGTTTAACTATACGTTATAAAATCATATGTCTATTTTTACACCTAGTTATTACTGAAGTCTTGTCCTTGTGGTGGAATCTGTTTGATCTGATTTTTTTATATCTTCTAGGGATTATATGCAATATACATTATTATGTTATATATGTTACTGTAAATGCCCGAAAAAATGCAAATCTAGGTATTAAAATTTGGTAAATTTAATATGCAAATCTAAGGTATTAAAATTTGGTAACTTTTCAAATTGGCCGTAATTCGGGCTTTTATAGTAACATATACTAGATTTAAATGAATAAAACTGTAAAAATGATTAATTTAACGTGTAATAATACTAACTGTTACGTTTTTTTTTTTACTTTTAAGGTATATACACAACTAATCGGTTCTAGGGTATATGTAGTATGATCCGGTCCGGTGGTTAGACTTGACTTCATGTGGTCCCGGGTTCGATCCCTAGGTTGGGCAACAAAAAAATGTGTGTTTTCTATTTTCTAATAAAACAACTTTGCCTGGGATTGGATATGTGCCCGGTTAGAGATAGGTTTATCAGAATGAATTCTATATATTATTGAAAAACAACTATATTTAAATTTAAATGAATGATTGAGTTTTGTACAATTTTAGACTATCGTTTGGAAGTGATGCCATTCTAAAATAATTCTACAATGGCAAATTATAATTAGTACTGCAATTTCGTGGCCATATTAACTCATCACAAATGGTCTTTGGCGGTAACCATGAATGACCATAACCATAACCATTTACTACTGAAGGTTACACTCCTAACAAAGATCAGATGTCAAGTTCTAAATATTGCTATCTCGCTCTATATTCGCCTTCTCTTTCATTTCAAGTTTGTTAATTGACACCATAATATTTTTAGAAAAAGACGTCGTTTAATTAGATTGAATCTCTAATTTAGAAAGAGAATCCTAAAAATTATTATTTTAGAAAGAAAATCCTAAAAATAAATTAGAGAGAGCAATATATGGAAATTGATATCAGATCTTTGTTAGGAGTGTAAGCTCCAGTAGTAATATAGCTTCATGGCGTTACATATTAACATACTTTTGTTAATTAAAAAGGATAAGAAATGGTGCTTTGTAGAGCCTATATTGTTACAAACGTGTACCGACCGACAACTGTGAATTTTATAAAAAAATACACTAATAAGATCCATAGTTCTATCCGGACAATATGAACTTCGAATGAAAGCAGACATTCCGAATTTTGTTAACGGAATTCCACTCCGTCACATATTCTCGGATCCCGTCGGTCTGAAAACGGCGGCAAACCTAACCCAATCTTAACACGTATAAGTACACTATAGCCGGCCATCTCTGCGACGAATTCTTCGACAAGTGGTGAGCCACTACCCCTCCAATCAACCCACCCAATAACTAGAACGCAGCACCAAGTCGAGGTACGGTCTCCCGGGAGACAGCCTTTGTTGCTGACATTGTAGTTAACAATCCAATCCATTTAAATAATGATGTCTCGGGCTAAGCACTCTGGTCGGCTCAAACTAGCCCGGTGAAGTTGTAAAAACCTCGCGGTTAGCAACGCATTAGTATCACAAAAAAAAATGCGGACTTCGAAAAAAATTCGAACGCCGCATATCTAAAGTATGGAGTTAATCGTAGAAATCTATGGAGTAAATCGTTCACATCGAGTCACGGAACCTTTGTATTTTGCAATCTTTTATTTTATAATTGGAGTTATTCGTTAGTATATTAGTTTTCTAAATCAGGTAACTTCTCAACCGATTTTAATTTATTTTAATTACTAATGGAATAAAGGACCTGTATACGTATTGTGTAAAGAAAATAAAAAAAAAACGTTTATTTCCAAAAAAAAATTCGTTTATTTTAGTAGTCCGTGTCGATGTAAAGGTGCGTTATGAGGATTGGTTTTACTAATGGACTAATAAAAAGAATACTGTCGTCAAATGCACAATTATTTTTAAAGAAACTAAAAAAATCTTATATGCATAAAAATATTTAAAAGTAAAACTGCACAAAATCGACTCCAATATTTTTTTACCACGTCGCGATTTAAGTTAATTTTTCAAACGATCTAATAATTCCGAGGTGGTGCAACATGAATTTTAGAAACATTTATATTGTTGGTAGTACCACTAGCAGTTTTGAGTTATATATTATTTTGCAAAAAATGTGGCGTCGGGGGTAATTTTTTTGCGCACAGACTAAACTTATTTTAAGTTATCGCTATCTTCTCTCAACGAAATTAATAGAAAGATTCTAAACACTTTTCGAGCTGTCGGATTAGTCTGTACACAACCTTTCTACAGATAATATATCACTCGGAAAATGTTGATTAAAAGTTTCACAATTTGACATGTCCGGACTAATCTGACATGTTGAAAATAATCCTTTTCTTTTGTTTTAGTTTAATTTGAAAAAGATAGGAGACGTCTTTAATAAGTTAAGATCGTGATCAGCAGAATCACCACGGACATCATCATTAATGATGTCAATATAGATGAAAATGTATGCATTATTAAGTATAGCTCAAAAACCACTAGTCGGGTCAGATAAAATTTATATGATACCACCTCTAAACCTTTACCTTCTTTTTTATCTACCTTTCGGAAACAAAATCATCAAATCGGTTCGTTAGAGGACAAAACGTGTAAGAATCATACAAAAAAACATAAAATCAAGTTGAGAAACTCCCGTTTTTTGGTGTCGATTATGAATGAATCTCTATTTCCCTCGGTCATCATATCACGTTTGATCAGAAGGAACGATTTCGCTAAATCTTTTTTGTTGTGTTCATTGTTATCTTGAGATGGTTCTTATGTTTTAGTTTTAATTAAATATTTAAATTATAGGAGAACGGTAATGATTTTGTTGCGCACTTACTAAACTAATTTTAAGTTATCGCTATCTTCTCTCAACGACAATATCAGAAAGGGACAAAACACGTTTAGTGCTGTGAGATTAGTTGGTACATGACATTTCTGCAGACTTAATTTATTCTTTTCGGAAAACGTTGACTAAAAACGTCACGAGTTGATATGTCCAGAACAATCTGACATGTCTCAAATGTTCCATCAATTTTCTTATCGTTTCATTGGAAAAAGATAGCATGCATACAAAAGAAGTTCAGTTGGTCCTAAGCAGAATTACCAACACCGTCTGTCCAATCAGCTGGTTTGCGATATTTTTTTACATAAATTCGAAAAACATTTTTTTATCTTTTTAAGATTATAGTGCTTTGGTAAAATCACCTGTCTTTAAACTCTCACATATGCAAAGCTCACACTGCTATTTTTGTTTCATGAATCTTGGTGTTTTGTCTATGTCTAATAACCAATAGAAAAAGAGGGGTGTTACTTTGATGTCTATGTTTTTATGTTTGTGGCATCATAACGTTTAATATTAACGGACCAATTTCTATGCGGGTTTTGAATGTTGGGCGAAGTTCTAAAATTATTAAATTTTTGGTTTTGTTGAAGCTTACGTGATACGGATGGTTCTTAGCTTCATTACGGATAGGTTTTGTCGGGGGTTATTGAAAGTATTTTATGATTATATGTTATATAGTTCAGGGATGTGATGATCTCATCGCCCGCTAGTTAAATAATAAAGTGCTTCAGACTAACGCGTATATTTGGTAGTCTTACAACGGTTTGTTCGATTTGTCCTTTTGTCACAATCTCGTTGCTTGCCATAGTCTTATTCCAAATCAGACCGGAGCCAAATTAGTGATTTATAAAGATGCGACTAAACATTAATTAGGTTTGGCGTCATTGAAAATCATTGGTGTTTAAAGCTTGTTTGTTCCATCTAAAATCTAGCTGCTTATTTGCCATTCTATTAATAACAATTTATAGCAGAAAATGTTAAAATTATCATCTCGTTCTGTAGTACCTAATATGAAAGAGATAAATATAAATTGTAGTGTCAGCCTTGTATGTGTTAGGCCTGCCACATACAGTCAGAATTCCGTTTTGAAATCCAAACCTGTCACGTCAGGATTTTTTGTACGGAATTTTATTGGGTTTGAAAAGTTGCTATTTTGTGTCGCAATTTCGGAACGGGATTTCAAAAAGGAATTCCGCATGTATGTAATGGGCCTTAACGAGTGGTATTCGTAACGTGGGAGACAGAGTAAGTAAGCAGGTCTCACTCATTCTCTTGCCCCCAATAACCATGTGATTGAATGTTAATTAATAAATAGGTGTATATTATGTGTTGTATAGCTACTGTAATATAATATTAGATCATGTATATTTTCAATCGCATTTACTTTTGAAATAAATCGTTATATGTTCATGTTTTTTTATTCATTAACACCTTTCACTAATTGGTAGAGTTCGAACGCTTGCCGGGATTGGAACCACCTTACATAATATGTATTCCTCAAATAAAAATAACTGATTTGCGGAATATTTGTGTTATTATTATTTTTATGATATTGGAAGGCAGACAAGCAGACGGATTTCCTGATGGTAAGAAGTTCACCTAGAGACACCAAAGTTGGTAGTGGTGTTAATAAATTGTTACAAAAATATTTGAGTATACCAACATAGTCTACACATTTAATCGCCTCTGTGGTCTAGCGATTCAGTACAAATAGTACAAAATGGTCACCCGCCAAGCGACCGCAGAGCGCGCGGTCGCAAACCGCCGAGATCGCCGCCCGCACGCTTTTAAGAGCAAGCGACCGCTGCCGCGGGAACCGCAAACAACCGCAACAGCTGCGGGTGTAAATCGCGCAGTGTTGTTATCGTAAAAATCTGGATTGCCGTATGTGACACTCCAAATTGCCGTATTTCAAGGAAAAAAGTAAGAAATTGCCGTATATATTTCAAAAATATTTATTCCCCATTTGTTTACTCTCCATAAAGATTTCTTATCGTTAGTATAACTTCATGTTTAAATTTTGCATAATTTTCCTTGATTCTCATTTCGTCACTTCAATTATGACAATTTACCATCACCTACGGTGCACTTTGCTCTGTATACCTACATATCATCAATAGGAGCAATCCAATCTTTAAAAATCGCCACTTTCCATCTTTTTTAATACTAGTTTTTTTAATACGTTTACCCTTTTTTGACGTAGAAGGTCCTATAGAATCATAATCACTTATTTTATCAGTTTAAATCACAGTCAACCGTCACACTCGCACAACCGTAGCAACCAAGTAAACTGATCGAAATGTTTGAGCTATTCGACCGAAACTAAAATCTAATAGATTCATAGATAGACCAAATACTTTACTATAATTGTGTTGTCATATTATTCATTATTTTGCTGAAGTTAAAGAAATGTCACAATAAAGCCGCATGTCGGGATTTCCCCGACTATCGGTTAAGTGTTACATTTAGCTGCGCACTGGTAAAAAAACGGTTTGTTTCACATATAGCCAATTGCCGTATTTTTTGATACGGCATTAAAAGTCCTGCCGTATGCCGTATTTTGTAACAAAGTAAACGTGAATTACCGTATATTACGGCAATTGCCGTATCAATAACAACACTAAAGTCGCGTCGTGAAATGTGATCTTACTTTATGCATATAAATCTACATTCTACGGAATCTGCGGGCCTGCAACCGTAGCGGTCGCGGGGAAAAGCCGCGCCGTGAGTTCTTAGTCTGGATTTTAACAGTCAAATTTAAACTAGATCAACGCAAAAACGCGTTTAGTTGTCAATAGTGTCAATCATGTAAATTTTACTGTCATAGAAAATTTGTTTATTGTCAACAATTGCAAATATTTTATTATTAAACCATTATAAATGGGAAGTACATACTCAGGGAAAGAGTTTGTCAATTTTAATTTTAATTGCAGCAGCTTCATAAGCTACTCGAAAAACGGAATCATAAGCGATAACTGAACTCGTTTACACTGAACTTAAATTTTACTAAACTCGGTTTTCAATATGTTCGGTGAAATCTGCCTTAAATATTTACACTAATGATAATTGATATAAATAAAACCACAGAGCCAAATGCGTAAAGTTTACTCAATAACATTAAAATATACAATCTTTAATATCATTACCACAACAATACATAACTGCACAATTGGAGGGAACGTTAAAAAAATACTACAAAAAATGAATAATTAAATAGTTGTCAATTGAAATTTACTCTATCATTATGTCATAATTTTGTATAGAAACTCTGAACTTCTGTTAAAACATTATTGACGTTTCTGTGTATGGTTGATAGACTTTTAATGGATTAATTATTAAAAGAACGCCAATTTGCGGTAATCCATACTTAAATGTAAATAAGTCTTCGGTTTCTGGTAAATCCAATCCATTCACTACGCACTGTATTTCCTGTTTTGTCTCGCAATAATACGTATGTATTAACGGATTTATGATTTCAAACATAAATGCTGAAAACCACATTTTGAAATAGCATTAAGATGTTATGACAATAATTTATTATAACGTAAAACCTTTTTAAAGATCCCTTAATTCTATGACGAAATTGATGGTCAACTATCTTCTCACGTCTCTCTTACGTCACGGTTCTCATGTCACACAACCTAAGGGAAAATATCAATGTCACGACTTCCAAGGCGGCTTGGTGCTGAGAGTGCGCTTGACTTTGTCCTTGCGGGATTTATCCGGCCTGTCACTGGTCGGCTCATCCGTGTACAGGGGCTCCGGTGAAAGTTCGTTCACGTCTAAGTTTGGCGGCTTTGTGAGAAGCTGAAATAAGAAACCATTGAAAGTTACGTCCATTATCATTAAAAAGTCACGCATGGAATACTATCTGTTTGCCCGCGACGTCATTAGCGCAGTTTTGTTACGATTTTCTTATAATTCATTCATTCATTCATCCGCCTTTATAGACTGTACGGGCTTCATATATACTTCAGGGGTTGATTCAGCGATTTAGCCATGAATGAGCGAGACATACATATAAACAGACAGACTTTGGTATTTATTATTATTGCTACGGATTCGTTAAAAGTCTCAAGATAACTTTGTCTTTGTTGTAAACCAGGCGGCTCAAAAAACGTTAACTCCTATATCATAAAATTATATGTAAAAATATTGTGCCGTAATGTTAATAATATGTACAGAATTTTTGTCAATTTTCTCAAGATAACTTTGTCCTGCTAACATCTGTCGTAAGTGCGAGAGTTGGTAGCGTAAGACGCAATAAAATGTATATTTCGTATTAAAAAGGTTTTTGACAAAATATTTCTACTTCAAACTTCGATAGTTGAAGCGCTGTAATTTGCGAAAAACTGACTACAACTTAATTACCACGTATCATTTAATGGTTCTTTTTCGAAGGCTAGTGATGACGAAATCTTTTCGTTAGGTATGGGCCGAATACAAAAAAAACAAAACATAATGTTTCTATAAATTTTAAAGGTTACAGGTTCAAATCCTGTCTGGGGCGAAATTTTTTCTTTCTTTAAAATTTATAGAAATTTATCCCACGCACAGGGCAAGTGCTAAAAAAATAAAAAAATAAAAATACAAAACATAATGTTAAAGAAAACAGTTATTAAAATAAAATAAATATAAATAAAATCAGAAAGAAAACAAAATTAAGAGTTACCATTTTAAGGTAGTTCTGCATTTCGGCGTCGCTCAGTGCGTCCAGATTGAAAGATATATCTCGGTCTGGTTTCTCAAACGATGTGCCTGAAAGAAAACATATCAATAAAAAAAATGGTCTAAGTCAACTATGGATTAAAATTTACTATCCATATCCACACAAAACATCAAAATTGCAATAAATATCAGAAAAACGATATGTAGGTATGTTTGGAATAAACACTGAAACAACTTAACTATGTGTAATGTCATCAAATTGAAAAAATGTCAATTTTTGACACTCGATAGTTTCTGCCTACCCTGGGAGGGACTTAGCGTGAAGACATACGTATACGTAGACGTGTGTACATAATTTAAAAAGAAGACAATTTTTATCCCGATATTTAAATGGTCTAGCGGTTCAGTTGTTGAACTTGACTGCATGAGGTCCCGGGTTCGAATCTCGGGTCGGGCAACAAAAAGAAAATTGGGGTTTTCCAATTTTCTAATTAAAAAAAACTGTTGCTCGGGATAGGACATGTGCCCGGTTGGCGATAGGCTTGCCACCTATCACATTGTGGGACTTCGTGTCTTCGGCTAGTCGTGGGTGCCCTGGTTGTGCCTCTGCCTACATCTTCGGGGATATGTTAATTGTTAATATAACGCTTGCCGATCGCATTCGTTATAGCGAGATCAGAGGGAAATTGCGATTGAACGAAAGTGTTGTAGAAATGAGAAAGGTAAATTTATGTTGGTTTAGACATTTGGAATAAATGACAGATGAAAGATAGAAAAAACAGATATACAGGAACAGGAAGACCTAGGTTGGGTTAGGTTGATCTATCTTAGATGGTGAATGCCAACGCGACCCCATCTCGCTCCTAGCCGGGCGGCACGAAGGTCATAGTGTGGTTTTTAGTCGGTTCGAGTCCGACATAACCCGTTGTTCTCCCCCGAGAGCAGCGGGTATCCGGGGGGATTTTACACACTATAAAAAAAAAAAAAGGTTGATCTATCTTATATTCTTAAATATCTTCATCGAACGGACGAAGCTCTTACGATTTCACAATACAGCGTGTAAAAATGGTTTGCATATATTTGGCGAAAATATTTTCTGCATTTTTATTGTTTGCATACGTGCGTGCGTGCGTGCGTGTGAGTGCGTGCATGTGTGTGTGTGCCTGCGTTGTTTTGGCATACATATTATATGCATAATGCATATATGCCATTACCGGTGTGTACGTCTGGTCGCGGTGGCGCGGTGTGCGGGCTCACGGATGGAGAGCTTGCTGCCCCTGCGCCTGCATGACCCTGTGCAGTTGCGTCTACGTGCCTGTGTGTGCGTGCGTTGGTGTTTGTGCGTTATTTTGGCTTAAATGTGTGCATAACGCAAATACGTCAGTATCGGTGTGCACATCAGCGAGCGGGCGAGCGGTGTGCGGGCGAGCGGTGTGCGGGCGAGCGGTGTGCGGGCGAGCGGTGTGCGGGCGAGCGGTGTGCGGGCGAGCGGTGTGCGGGCGAGTGAGTATGGAGAGCGCCTGCTTCCACTGCGCTTGCGTGACCCCGTGCAGCTGCGTTTACGTGCGTGTGTGTGCGTGCGTGAGTGTGTTTGTGCGTTGTTTTGACAAATACGTGTGCACGATGCATTAATTAGTCAATACCGGTGTGGTCGGTGAGCGGGCGAGCAGTGTGGGGGCGCGTGAGTATGGAGAGCGCCTGGTGCCACTGCGCCTGCATGACCGCGTGCAGCTGGGCCGCCATCTGCCCGCGCCGCCGCCGCCACGACTCTACCTTGCTCTGGACACGTGCATGGAATTTGTCAAAATATAACTTGCCTTCTTAGGACCGCTAAATACATTCGAAACTCCTTTAGG
Source organism: Calephelis nemesis (assembly GCA_002245505.1). Lineage (NCBI taxonomy): Eukaryota > Metazoa > Arthropoda > Insecta > Lepidoptera > Riodinidae > Calephelis > Calephelis nemesis. Next base: position 257,201 of record NJDD01002475.1, read on the forward strand.
AATTCCCGTTTCGAAACGAAATGCCACCCCATACAAAACCACTCAAATTCCATATGGAAAATTTCTGATCCTGTGTGGCAGGTTTGTTACGTTTCAAGCTTTTTTTAAGCGAAATTCCGAATGTATGAGGCGGACCTTACATGAGATCTAGCTTCTGCAGTCACTCTGATTTTATACACTGAAACTGTCATCCAGAAAATATATTGAATCATTCATAAAATTATAATTAAATATAGTGACTTACTTCGAGTAGCCCGATCTTCTCAGATGCCTGTGCCAACTGCAGTCGATATAACTTGATTTCTTCCCTCTGTTTCTCTTCTAGAACTTCCACTTCAAGTCTATGTCTGGAAATTAAAAGTGAGAAGTTTTACTTCAGATCCAAAAATGCTTATTTATTTAACACTTTATGTAAAAAACATAAAATAAAATAAAAAAATAAGTAATATACTGCGAAATACGAGATTATGTACAAAATATTTATTACAGCAAAATTAAAATTATAATCAAGAAAATAAGTTGACAATGTTGGTAATATTGTTGCGCATAATAATAGAAAAAGATGAAACACGTTTGTTGCTTTGAGCTTAATTTGCACTAAACTAATTTTAAATTGTCGCAGTCTTTTTTCAACTATAACATTAGATAGGGACAAAACACGTTAGTGCTGTCAGATTACTTTGTACACAAACCACAGGCTTTAAATCTATCGTGAGTTTAGAAAAAAGAAAAATAAATCATCTGGAGCCAGTCAATATAATGGTTGCTCTATGATATTTGATAAGTCTTTGGTCAAGGTCAAGAATTTTCTTAAAATCTGGCGTATTTCATCGAGATTGCTCACTTAGACGCCACATTACCCTCAAATAATATTCCTTGTCTATAGTTTGACCTTCCGGCTAGAACTCCGAGTGCTCAAAACCGCGATAGTAAAAAAACACTCAATATGACTTTGATTTTTTTAACGAGTTTGACTTGGTTTTTTGGGTTTCAGTTCACTGCGAAACTAGTTGAGTAGTTTACATGTCAAAATCACCAGTGACAAGGGTTTCATAAATGTTACATCAGACTTGTTAGGACTAGCCAAGCCGCAATATGTTTCATGCCCAAATGATTAGTTAAAATAATACGGATCGACGCGTAAAATATAGAAATTTCGGCGGCTATCTCTCTCAAAGTTAAATAATGATTTCCAGTTACTGTTTCCTTAACTTTCGCGATGTTAACTTCAGTTGCATACGTTGATTAGACTACGGGCCCATGCCAAAAATAGATGGGTCATATGAACCACCAGGCGACGTATATAGGACGATATGAGAGCATAAAATAATATGATTCAGCACTATGCCGTCACCTGTAAGCTGTCCAACTGATTGCAGGTAAGAATTCAGAAGTGCTGGTAGTGGGAGTCCGTTTTGGTCACTTATTTTTGTACGGCATTGCTATCGTCGATAGAGCCATAACAAATAATAAGAAAGCGTGTAGTGCCGTACAAAATGGTGTGCCAGAAATCGGGTATTTTTTTTAAATTAAATTTAAATTTGGCCACTTGATTCTGTACGGCATCAGCTTCATACTGTTTCAGTACAGCTTCTACTCCAATGATAAAAATGCCGTACAAAAATAAGGGACCATAACGGACTCACTCTACCTGCAGTTTTGAATTCTCACCTGCACTCAGTTGGACAGCATACAGGTGACGGCATAGTGCTGAATCTTATTATTTAATGCTCTTATCTCGTCCTATATACGTCACCTGGTGGTTCATATGACCCATCTATTTTTAGCATGAGCCTGTAGTCTAGATAGCCTACAAAAGTTTCGCAAATATTTTATCTTTCAAACGATTTGTACCTCTCAAAAGCACGAGTTTTTATAAAGTGGATTCATTGTAAGCCATCTGTAACATTTTCATTGACTTCAAACTCGAAATTCTATTAGCAATACAAAGTTTAAGAACTCTTTGTTGGATGTTTTCTTTTCTGTGAATATAATATGAATTTCAAAAGGGACTCCACATGAAATTCATATATTCACATATTAATATTATAACCATACCTAGAAAAAAAAAACAAAACTGAAATTCACTCACTGATCCTGTAGCCTGATGATCTGTTTATGGTAGGCGTCAGCGGCGTGGGCCTCCCTGGCGGCGGCGCTGGCCTCCAGGTCGGCCTGCGCCCGCTCCAGTTGCGCCTGGAACTGCTGCAGCTTGCCCAGCACTGCCTCTTCCAGCTGCTGCTGGTAATGGCTCTTCAACTCCGTCTTCTGCATCTCCAGCTGCCTTCGCAGATTATGGCACTCCGATTCCAGGGAGTTCTAGTAGGAATTATATTCGGGTACAGTTAACGGGAATCACTTATCATGGCCCGACTGATGAATATTAAAACAGGAAGAATGACATGAACTAAAATAACAGCATTAATATTACTAAAGATTTTTTGGGACAGAGACATAAACCACATTCACACACATGCACTACCGCACTCAGCAACAATAATAATTTTTTAATCAGTCATCAATTCAAAATTATCCATACAAAACTGTGATGTGAAGATAGATTAAATGTTATTGATGTCTCTTAAGTGTTACTGATGATATATCTATAGACTACAGATGACATACATTTTTTATCATCGCAAAATCTAAATCTGTTTGTTTGACTTATGGTACTGTAATGACCAATATTAATAACCTATCTAAAGATAAAGAAAGACCTAGAGTTCTATTGCTAAGATATTTTTGTTGATTATTGCAAAATAAAAGCTGTTACCTGGCAATTGACCTAAAATATAACATTCTCTTATCTTAGATAGATTATTAATGTTGGCCTTGAGAAAATTGTAACTTACACATTTTTGTAAGACTTCACTATTCTGATTCTGTGAATCACACAGCTGCCTCTCTAAAATGGTACAGCGAGACCTTTCTTCGTTGATTTTATTTTTGTGAATATCCTGTTCCTCTTTGAGTAATAAAGCCTCTTTACACATAGACTCAATTTTGGAATTTAATTCCTCTATCTTTTTTATTGTGGCTTGATGTTCCAATTTTTCCTGAAAAATTTTTTTTCAAGCAATTATGAATCTAACCTTAAAGTAAGCAAATTATATGCTTGTGTTTTTTTTGGGTGCTGACTTATGATGATAATGATTTTTGTGGCATAACTTACGGTCAAGAGAAAGTTCTCGTGAAGTTAAAAATTGAGGAAATCGCATGGGAAATGGGAAAAACAATGATTTTATTTATAAAAACGGTTTTTAATATTCTAACTGTATCCCAGTATATCTTTGAAAATTTTATATACATCAAAAGATTACATAAAGGATAATGATTAAATAATTAAATAATCAATTTTATAAATACTTACTAAAATATTTGCACACCACAAGTTGGTAGAATATGTTGGAAAGCCTTAATAATATTGTTAACATCTTTTTAACACTAACATTATACAAAAAAATATTTTTATTTCAATTTAAAAGAAACTGTGATATATGTTGTGTGAATAGGTGAATAGAAACAATCTTAGTGTGCATGTGTCTTCACAGAGTAAGCCATTCTTTCATGAACTACATTCTTATAATAAACTTGCCAAATATATGAAAGACCTTCCATTAAATAATGGCTTAAAATTGAAATTATATAATATAAAAGGTTACTTTACTTTTGAATATTTAGAATATTTAGAGGCTAAGTGATAGGGATTTACTTGCTTCTCATACCAAACATTTATAAATATTAATGTATCTTTAGTATCTTTATAGAATAACTGAGTTTCTTTCAACTCTTCAAATCCAGTAGTAGATTTTAGTATTATAAAGACTCTTCAGTAGTGCCTCATATATAGGCCTTGCGAAATAAACAAATTCTATTTCTATTTCCCTTAAACTCACTCACACAACCTGTTTTCAAAAATTTTAAAACATCATACCTTTTCCAAATCATCTTGAAGATTTTTAACACAATCTGTAGATTGTTTATTTAGTCTCATAACTGTATCATAGTTTTCCTTAAATGTTTCTATTTCCTTTTCTTTTAATTTAATTGTGTCTTCTTTTTGGGATATAACCCTATCCATACCCTCCTGTAATTCTGTCTTTTCGATGGTAATTTTTTTACATTTCTCTTGATAATCATGAGCTAAATCCAATGCTTTATATAGCTCCCTTTCAAAATGACTAGTTTTCTGCAAAAACATCAGCATATACTAACAAAGATATATCTAAAAAAATTTTAACTCTTAAATTAGTAACAACTACAAAATAAATGTCCTTTAATTAATCAAAAACTTCTTGATTAAATAATTTTACTACAACTAAAAAAGTGTGAACACTGTCAACACCTTTTTACTGGATAATTTGCTAAGGCATAAAGAACCTTACAACATAGACTGATAAATTTTATCCCAAGCACTAATGTCAATTCCAAGGTATGAAGCCTTAGGTAACAGCTACATGTGCTTGTATGTAAACCAAATTACCTTTTGTGCTTCATTAGCTACACATTTAAAGTTCTCGACTTCTTTTACCATCTTCTCCAGAGCAGCTTTATGCCGTTCTTCAGCCTTATCAAGACTGCTGGTCAATTTTAACCAAGCTTCCCTGAGTTTAGCTATTGCAGCATCCTTTGACCTATCTACTTTCATTGCTACAGCTAGTTTTTCCTGCTGATCCAAAAGTTTCTTTTGCAACTGCTGTATCAAAGCTTCACAATGCTAAAAGAATTATTAGACATTACTTAATGACAAGTCATAAATAAAAAAACAATAGTTCTGTATCACTAATGCAGCAGTAATTCTCAGTAGGTAGATCACAATCTGTTACCTAGCAACAAATATATTTAGGATCCCAAAATTAATGCCTAGTTTTAAAAATGAAAATAGAAACCATATTCAACTTTGACTTGAGCATAAAACTTACATCATATTTCATGTACATGGATCAATTATAAAAAATAAGAAGTAACTCCATAATTCAAACTATAGGTTATATTAAAACATCTTACTAACAATAAATATGGATTATTTTAGAAATACAATATGATGAGTCCAGGTTTAAAAATAGTGAGTGAGTCACATGATGAAAATACTGGGCTATAGCAGAACAATGTTTGAAAAATAATGAGATAAGGAAAATTAGGAAAAAAATTTTTATTAAAAAAAACTTACCTCTCTCTTTAATCTTTCTTCTTCTAACTTTAAGCTTTCCAATTTATCTCCCTCTTTCTCACCCCACAGTTCACTTAAACTTAACAACTCAGTGTCAATTGAATCCAATTTAAAACCTTTATGATTTGGAGTGAATGGTTTCATTTGGGGCATTTTAAATTCATCTTGTTTGCTGGTTCCAGCATCTGATGCAGTGTTTCGACTGTTGCACTGTGATCTGTATTGTTCAAGTACCTTAGTTGCTCTGTCAAATACTTTGTTACAAGAGGGTTTAAATATATCTGAGTAGTTTGGATTTGTTTCAACATTTCGTTTAGGCGTCGATGTTGGTTGTACTTCTTGTTCTGGGAAATTAAGTTTTCTCCGACTTGGAGATTTTCCAGGTTTATGAATGGAATTGTAACTAGAATCACTCTCATTAGCAAAGTTTGATGCAGATGCTTTACTTTCTTGCTCTTGGCGATTCTTAACTAGGTATATATACTTATCCAAAACATTACTCGAGACTTTACGACCACTAGGCAGCTGGATTTCATTTGCACTTTGAGAATCAAGTTTCTGGGTGATGTAGTCACTAGTAGCTTTTATCACATTATCTGGATTCACCTTTTTAAACTTACTTTCTGGACTTTCATAGGATTCTACTTTTGTGAGAAAATCATCAATTTCATTAAGCAACAACTTATCATTTTTTTTACTTGGTGTTGATACTATGCTGCTAATATCACTATCCATGCTTGGAGAATCATTTATATGTTCAGCTGAAACGGGTTCGCGCCTGAATTTATTTAAAGAAGACTCGAAACTCGTTAGAGAAATATCTTTATTAGAAAATCTTCTCAGCTTACGGCGCCGCCGACGCGGAAATGTGAAACACTTACGATCAAGACTTCTGTCGTTGCAACTTTCGTTCTTGCGACTACGACTTGAACCCAAAGTAGAAAACGCGTTACTTGTATCTAGTTCTAAGTTTTCTAAACGAGATTCCAAAGAATGCACTTGGTCAACTAGTTGGCCAATAACACGTGCTGTACATGAAACTGGTTTATGAACCACAGTCCTAGAAGATTCTAGCAGAGATTCTTCAGAAGCTGAACTAGGAACTAGAAAAAAGTTGGGAGGTATCAGTAATAATACATCAGTGTCGTCTGTTTCACTCATCACAATAACTAGTTGGCGTCCTGTACAATAAACTTATAGCCATTCTAAATAACACTGTTTTCATATATTATTTATATGTAGCACAAATACTTTAAAATAAAAAATAAACAGTGCTGTGAACAAACGGTTGCTTATTTTGACTTTTGTTTGGAACTTTGGAAGTTAAATGTTGACAGTTGACAAGTGCACTTTTTTCAGTTTTTGAAATGTGCGTCATTATCTGCCATAAGTCAATTATAAGTTTGTATGTTATCCGGTTCAGAAAAACTTGACTGAATAACTCAAAATCGAAGTTGTGTCATATCAGGATTTGGCATCAACGAGGAAATACAAAGAGGTGGTAGAGTTTCATATCGACTCAACCGGATTGGTACCACCGTCTTACTTATTCCTGCCGCCATAACGTCATGACGTGTTCCGGTTTGGAGGGTGAGATAGCCGGTAAACTTACTTTTGCTCGAGGCCTAACATCCTTGCCTCAGGTTGGCAATGCACCTTTGGTGTCTCTAGACGGCCTGAATTTCTTTCAATCAGGAAATCCGTTTTCTTGTTTGCCTTCCTGTATTATAAAAAATAAATTAAAAAAAAAACACTAATTTCTATTTGAATATATACTTTAATTGTGCACTTCAACTAAACAAAAGGAACAAAATAACACCGACATTAAGCAACCTTTTAAAACATGTATTCAAACTGAACATGGGCGTCGCCAGGATTATTTTCAGGGGGGGTGCATTTCCATCTATACATACTAATAACCAATATAAAACATCTAAATCAACATGCATACCAACATACATATTTACTTTACACAAACAAACTTACATACATACTTTCGAAAAGCATTACTCTCCCGCAAGTTGTCAGGTATTTTTTTTATCTACTATCTTTCCGGACAGGGGNNNNGGGGGGGGTGCAGTTGCACAATCTATGCACCCCCTTGCACCATGATGCCGGCGCCCATGAAACGGAAATAGGTAATTTTGAAAAAACTGCTACGTTTTTTTAATTGCATCAAAACCACTCAATAATATAAACCTACTCTTACAAATTCTTCTTTAATTGTAATTTAATGTCGAGATATGGCGATCCCATTGCCCGCTGGAAGATATTGTTGATTTAGCTATTTAGGTAGATGCATACTAACTAGAATAATACTTACATTAATACCGACAGTTATAACTAGTTTGTTACAATTAAGACTCTGTGGTTATAACTTCTAGAGACAAATTGTTTGAACTGTATGATACTAAAAGCTATAACCATTGCCCTATGTTTCAAAATTATGTCAAACAGTATTCCAAAACATTTAAAAAGGTCTGCAAATCTGCAAAGTCTTTATATCTCGCCACAAAAATAAAAAAAATCTAATAATATAATAAAAACGACATGGAATGTAACAAAAGATGAGACTGGAAAACGTAAAAACATTGACAAAAATTTCTAAATAAGTAGTGTTAATGGATTGATAACGGGTGATGTTGAAGTGGCAAGAGAATTTGAGGCATTTTTCACAGATATACCAATAAAATTATCTGGATCCTTGAATTCTTCTGCTGAGTTAGCTGGAGATCTAATAAGAACGAACATTAAGAAAAATAGTACAGTCGACTCTCGATAAGTTGAATCTTAAGGGACCAGGGAAAAATTTCAAATTACCAAGAGTTCAAAATATCAAGAGTTTGATCAAGATTTTTCTATTCGCAATTAATGCACTTCCGACGATGCAACCTTTTTTTTTCAAAATCGTTGACAATGTCGACGGTGAAATGCCAAACTGTTTAGCGACATCCTTTTTTACTTGTCCCTCCTCCACAGCTTGAATTACACGCTTTTTTCACTTATAGAAAGACACTTGTTTTTTCTTGAGTACATTTTAATAACACACATCAAGCATTAACAAGACTCATTTTAACGTTTGAAGAAAGACTGGAATGCGAACTGCAAACTCACTTATGAATCGACAAGTCTGTACATGTTTTGTAAACAAATGACTAAACTGATGACAAATTACATACTTCAAATTATAGAGAGTATGGAAGCTCGGACTTCAAATTATTGCGTGTTGGCGGGCAAGAAACTATTCCTTCAACTTCAAATTACCGAGGGGACCAATTAATATTGATTTTATTCAAGTTATCGAGTATTTTTTAAGGGACAGGGGAAAAAATTCAAATAATCGAGAGATTCAAATTAACGAGTTTCAAATTATCGAAAGTCGACTGTAATGAGTTCAGATTTAGACATGTACTGCCACAAGAAATCGTTAAAGTATTTAAATCGATTAAGATAAAAGGTACTGTAGATCTATGGGGTATGTCTGTGAAATTAGTCTCGAATATGATTTCCATTTTAGCATCTCCAATGGCATTTATATTTAATAAATGTATTAATGAAGGAGTTTTCCCAAACTTGCTCAAATATAGTAAATTGATACCTGTGTATAAAGCTGGCGATAAAAGAGACCCTAGTAATTATATACCCATTTCTGTGTTACCAGTTTTGAGTAAAATTTCTGAAAAGTTGATACTCAACCAGAGTTTATGTTTTTTCATAACAAATAATATTTTAAGCGTTAACCAATTTGGGTTTATGAAGGGACTTTCTACCACTGACGCTGGTATTACATTTATCAAATACATCTTTGAAGCCTGGGAAGACTCACATGATGCTATTGGGGTGTTTTGTGATCTTTCCAAGGCATTTGATTGTGTAGAACACAAAATTTTACTTTTAAAGCTAAAACATTATGGTGTGGTAGGAAATGCCCTTAATATAATCAAATCTTATCTGGAAGGAAGGACCCAAAAAGTACAAATTAATGGTGTAAATTCAGATGGTTCTAATATATTAGTAGGCGTGCCGCAAGGGTCAGTTTTAGGACCACTCCTATTCTTAATTTACATAAATGATTTGCCGGTAATAATGGCTAAATACGCAAATATTGTATTATTTGCAGACGACACATCACTGATTTTTAAATGAAACGTCAAGCTGGGTCTTATGACGACATAAACGGTGCTCTTGTTGAACTTAAGAACTGGTTCACGGCCAATAATTTGACTTTAAATGTAAAAAAGACAAAGTGTATAAAATTTTCGCTTCCAAATGTTTTTCAAGGGAATACAAATATTAACATAAATAACGAACCAATAGATTTGGTAGACAATACTGTGTTTTTGGGAATCACATTAGACTCGAGGCTTCAATGGGACCCTCATATTAACAAATTAGCTGGAAAATTGAGTTCTGCTGTTTACGCAATTAGAAAAATTAGGCAGTTAACAGATACATATATTATGTTTTACAATTATGTTTCCTCAATCAAATGTTACCGTTTCAGACGTATTGTTAATGATTACTACATTTTCAGTATCTAAACATTTGACAAGAAATGATCAAGATGATTTGATAAATTTAATCAAAGTTTTAGCTGGTCCAAACTTTAAATCGTGGAATGCCACTCATTATTTACGTTCAAAAGCATTTAATCCACCTCGAGACAAAATGCTTATAAATTTTTACTGTGAAACTGAAAAATGTCAACGTATTTTGCACACAAGAAAGTTATCTGATACAAAACAGAAAATACAAGTCGAATGTAACCACTGTCAAGCAAAATATCTACTCTCTTCAGCAAGTACAAATCAATTCATTATTATTGATTTAAAATATCAATTGAAATTATTACTTAGGGATACTGAAATAAGGAGCGACTTATTGAATACAGTTGAAAAATTAAAACAGCGTCAACATGATGGAGTAATTCGTGATGTATATGATGGTCAACTGTATAAAATCGTGCAAGAAATTTCACCAGGTGCATTGACTTATAATGTCAATACAGATGGTGCACCATTAACGAAGAGCTCAAAGCGAAGTATGTGGCCGATACAATTATATCTGAATGAATTATCACCAGCATTGCGGTTTCGGAGTGTGATTCTTGGAGGTATTTACATAACATCAGCAGAACCATCTCCAGAATTTATGCAAACTTATATGTCCGCATTTATAGAAAATACTAAAGATATTATGGAAACAGGTATAAACATGGTTGATATTAACGGTGATAAAAAAAAATTAATTTTTTTTTGTCTTTTATTATGTGTGGACTCTGTTGCGAGACCTGTCATTCAAAATCGTTTTCAATTTAACGGGTATTCTGGCTGTAGCTGGTGTTATTCAAAAGGAGTTTATGATAGTTCGGCTGTTCGGTATCCAATTACAGTACAGAATCCTGTACTGCGGACAAAACACAGTCATAATAAAGATATTGAAGAGGTTAAAAAATTAGGAAAACCAATAAATGGTGTTAAAGGTGATTGTACAATGCTACAATTAGATCATTTTGACTGTGTTTGGGGTTTTCCTTTAGACTACATGCACGGAATTCTGTTAGGTGTATCACGACATTTGTGGACCGTGTGGACTAAGCCAAAAACTGAATATTATTTAAAACCTCAACAGCGGAAAGAAATTGCTGCTCGTCAGTTGAATATTGAAAGACCTCAAGAAATTCATAGGCTAGTAAGGACAGTTGATCAAGTAGCTAAATGGAAAGCCGCAGAATGGGAATCTTGGCTATTATTCGATAGCATTCCATGTCTAGCTGGCATTCTTGATGAAAAATGCTTTCAATCGTATATTTTATTTGTTTCAAGTATATATACTTTAATGACTGACAACATAACTCAAAGAGATCTTGTAATATGTGAAATGAATATACTCCAGTTTGTACGAAATTGTCAAATATTCTATGGTGTTAACTCGATGACATTCAATTTGCATTCATTGCTGCACGTCGTCGAATCTGTCCGGCAAAGCGGACCATTATGGGCAAGTTCAGCTTTCCCTTTTGAAAGTATGATTTTCCTAATCAAGCGTTGCATCACAGGAGTCAGTGGTGTATCAAACCAAATAATTAATTCAATATTAAAAGAGAAAAATATTCGTTGCAATATCGATCACAATACTGAATCAGTCGAATGCCGCAATTATTGTAAAGGTTTGTTCAAACCACAGCGACTTAAGAATTGTTCACGAAGTGCTAATAATGTTGTTCTAATTGGTAGTGGTAAATCACCAGATGATGAAATACTGCAAGTGATGAACCAATTTTTTCATCAGACATTTACTGTAGAAGTTTTCGACCGATGTATTTTTAATAAGATGGTACTTCGCAGCATAGCTTATATTCGTCCTAAAAAAACCAATGACACAGTTGTTCAACTTCGTAGTGAAGAATTCATACAAATACATGGTTTCTTTTCTGTAAACAATACTTGTTATCTTTATGGCAACCAAATATCGACTAATTTAATAACTTATCAGTCCAATGTCCAATTATGTCATATTTTGAAAGTGACTAACATAAAAAAAGACATTGTAATTACCGATATTGAAACTGTAGAAAAAAAAGTTATTTTCTTTTCAACGGGATTAAATAATTATATATGTTTGTTTCCTAAATGTTTAGGGATGTAAATGAATTATCAATTATAATTTGTTTACACGTAGTTTTGCTTTAACTTTGTTCCATACAATAACTTAATCACTTTCATAGAGGCTAGCATTATATAAAATTACTCGACACTTTTTTTATGATATTTTTTGTACCAGAAACTAATTTGTGAAAAATATCTATTGGATTTATAAATACATTGACAAATAGCAAATTAATATTATGTAATATAATTCATAGATTACTTTTCCATGCTTAATACATTTACCTTATTATTATTACCCCCCTATAGATTGGGGGAATTCTTACTTGTATTCTTGTTTTTGAATTGGAAATATTTAGGGATTGATTTCATTGAAATAATATATTACAATAATGGTAAAAAAATTTCAATTAATTGTATAAGTTGATTTAACCAAATTTAATATATTTAAAACATTTAAATATTTTGACAGATGATTGATAATAAGATGGGAAGTGATGACAATAACGATAAAGAAAATTTACAGCCGATTTCCAATGTAGAAAATCCGGAAATTAATAATTTTGTAAGACCGGCAGAAACCGCTCCGAAAAGGTCACCGACAGCAAAGCTCAATTTATCTTTGGTAAAGGAAGAAAAAGAGCAGAAGAAATGCAAGGTTGGTTCTATTTATTTTATAGTAAATTATAGAATATTGTTTTAAAATTAAGTTGATTAAACAAAATAGTATATCAGTTTATACTATTAGTAAATTTGAGTCTTTAAGACCAACTCGTGAAGTAGAAAATGTTAAGATATACATATTATATTACAGAAAAGAAAAGGTAGTTCTACATCATTGAAGCGCAAGTACAAGGAAACTAAGAAACTCAAGAAGAAATCCCAAAAGAGTTCAACTGATGAAGAATGTGAGCAGCATCAGGTAAAAGTTATAGTTTAGTATGTCTTGGCTTATTATTGAATTATGAATTATGAGAGTAATAGTTAACAGGATCGTAAGCATAATACAAAATAGTTTTAAAGTAATATCAGCTTATCAATGATATAATTCATTACAACTGAATGTTTTGAAAAATTAGACTTTAATATCCATGTGTTGTACTGTAAAATAAATTTGATTCGCAAACTTATAAATTAAATTTAAAAATTTTTACATTAGTTTAACTCACATTGATATTTTTAGGATAAATCGGATGATTCTGATGACACCCAACAATTAAAAAGTCACGAAAACGGTGATAAATGTATTAAAATTACGGAAAATGACAAACAAGATTTGTTTA